>QJPP01002368.1:0-219624 GCA_003996215.1 Jaltomata sinuosa
CTTTGCTCTTTCTTTGCAGATTCTCTTGCGGTGTTTTCGTTTTCTTGATTTATTTTCACCGCTTTCCTTCACCTGCTCGTCCTCTTGCAATCGTGACCTTACTCTCATAACAGCTTGGGTTTCAACACAACCCTTTTCCTCAAGATACACATCCGCAGGGATTTCCTCAATAACATTGATGATCGCGACCACCCTCATGTCACTTGATTGCTTCATCAGTTTGGACACATCGAACTTGACCACTTCATTGTTTAGCCTGAAGGTCAGTTCGTTTCTTTCCATGTCAACCAACGCTCTAGCCGTGGCTAACAAAGGTCGTCCCAAGATTATGGGAACTTCAAAATCTACTTCGCAATCCAAGATACAAAGTCGCGGGAATATTAAGCTTACCAATCTTGCCCAGCACAGTCAGAATAAGATTTCCCACCGTTCGCTTTACTGACTCAGCATCATACTCTCTGATGTTGTTTAGGAGCTCCCAAACCCCAATTGTTTGTAAACTGCTAGTGGCATCAATGTTGATACTAGCACCAAGATCACTATATGCTCTTTCCGAAGTTGAGCTTCCCGATAGTACAGGAACAGGAAAGCACCTGGATCTTCCTTCTTTCGACAACGACTTGAAGAATAGCCTGCAGTGGTGGAGGTTGTCTTCCGGTTCAAACTTACCGACCTCTTCTTTGTAATCAAGTCCTTCATAATGCATAACCGGGCATTTGTTCCAGCGCTTCCACCAATGGTATGTTTATTGAAATCTGCTTCAGCATGGTCATGAAGTTCAGGAACTTACCATCGTCAGCTTTCTTCTTCAAACGCTGTGGGAAAGGAGGTGGTGGTCGCGGCATCATAGTTGGAAGCTTTTCAGCTTCCTTGCTTTTATCTGCGGGCTTTTGAGTTTCCTCCTCTACCGCCTCTTCCTCATCCGCAATATCAATTTGGGTTTGAATTACCGGATGTGATTCCGGTAACGTTTTACCACTTCTTGTCGTGATTGCCATACAACTAGCATCGTTCCGCGGGTTTTGGACAGTGTTGCTCGGCAAGGTACCTGTCCTCCTTTGATTTAGAGATGCCGATATTTGACCCACTTGCTGCTCTAATTGCTTGATCGAATTGGAATGTGCCTCCACTATTTGACTCATGGCTGATAACTCAGTCCTTATCTCCTTTACCCCAGAGTCAGTCGATTCCACCTTTAGCAGCATCTTCGCCATCATGCTCTCTAGCTTAGAAGTCTCTGCCTCGTTGTTAGCCTTGTCCCGATTACCAGGTGGTATATACAACCCACCTCCCTCGGTGTTGTTCCTCCAGTTTCCTTGGTCGCGATCTTTGTAGCCGCCTTTCTCATAGTGGTTGTCTCTCTGATAGTTCCGACCTTGGTTTCCCTGGCCGTTGGCCTGGAAACCCCCCAAATAGTTGGCCTCCTCATCAAATTCAACCCCTGCTGCTCTACCTTGCGAACCCACGGCTTTAACCTTCTCAATACTTCCTGACATCAAGTGCTTGGTCAAGAGGTCCATTTGCATTTTTAGATGGGCCATGTCTTGGTCCCGTTCTTCATCTTTTCTATGTTGTTCCGCTGACACACCAACTGCATAAGTACTAGCTGGTACCTCTGAATCACGTGTATGCTAGGCCCTGTTGGTTTTGGTGAGCGTGTCCAAAATAGCTGTGGCATCGGCAAAAGTGCGACCCATAAATGCTCCACCTGCTGCGTTGTCCAACGTCGGCTTGGTAGCCGAATTGAGTGCCCTGTAGAATGTCTGCATCAAAAACTCATCATTCAACTTATGGTTCGGGCATTGTTTTAGCTTCTTCTTGAATCGCAGCCAGGTCTCGTGCAATGCTTCATGAGGTTGCTGCCTGAAATTGCTAATCTTGTCCCTCAACTGTATCATCCTAGAGGGAGGAAAGAACCTTTCTAGGAAATCTCCTTTCAACTCTCCCCAAGTTGCGATAGAGTCGGGGGTCAGTTCTGTCAACCATAACGCTGCCTCATCAGACAGAGACAACGGAAACAACCTGAGCCTGATCACTGTCTGACTCACGCCCGGCAGTTCGAACGACTTGCAGATACCCATGAAGTTCATTAAGTGATGGTTTGGATCGTCACCAGCTGCTCCACGAAATACTCCTCTCAAGTTCAACAGCTGAATCATCGTGCTAGTGATGTTGAACTTGGCTCCGGGCGGTAGCGGTGGAACAAACATGGCGCCCGTAGCGCCAACTCCATCCAAATCGTTATCCTCATCATGCAACTCAAGATCGTGCTGCAGACCTCCAGCATTCAAATTTTGTTGGGCCTGCAGTTCTACAGCGAGCCTTGCTGCCTCTTGTTGTGCGGCCATATTCCGCCTTAACGTTCTAGCAAGGTCGGGGTCGTAAGGTACTGTTGATTCACCCGAGCGCCGGGTACTTGGCATGCACAACTCTGTACCCTGTCAAAAACAAAAACAACAAAAAAAAAACGTAAAAGCAGAAAAGTATGACTAAGAGTCAAATAAACACACCAGACTTAATTAACAACCGTATTCCCCGGCAACGGCGCCACTTTTTGATAACGCCCAAACTACACCTTAAATTAACGAAGCGTAAGCGGTCATAGTCAAATATAGAACCCAACTAAGGTTGGGGTCGATCCCACAGAGAATATGGTGAGAGTTAAGTCTTTAGTGAATTAAGTGACTAGTCGTCAATAGTTTCCGGTAAATAGGGGGGGTTTGTAATCAATATTTGTAAACAAAACAAACACTTAACGTATGAATGATAATCAATAGGAGAGAGAGAACTAGGGAAGTGTTTACCATGGCGTTAGTAACAAAGTCAATTCTAGGCTTAACGGGGTTCTTTCTATATGCGTGTCACGATGTGATTGAATTAATTGTATCGTCTAAACGTTTCTCAACCAAATAGACAAATTTACTTTTCAATTCTCTCGAACGTGAAAAGGTGTGCTTTTAGATTTCAATCCTAAACATCAAGTAGATTAATCTAGTTACAACATTAATCATAAGACGAGAGTTAGTAGTCTCGAATCCTCGTCGTTAATCAAGTTTCCCGGTTTTAATCTCTTTACTCAAGCAAATTAAACCTAGGCATGTTCTAATGTTTGCAACCACTAGAAAACATTACATAACGAATGATTAACAATGTGACAACATACATATTTAACCCGTCGCTACCCGGAATCTATATTGCTACTTTTGCCATGGCTCCCACAACCCTAGTTGTGGGAGGTTTAGTTAATCATGCTATAAAGAAAAGAGAAGAGAATTGTATTCATAATAAAGAGAAGGGATTCTGACAATATAATGAAAACCAATCTTCAATTATTCCAAGAACAAGAAAAACCAAGATCCCAAGAACAAATCAAGAACACGAATTCAAGAAGTGTAAAACGTGTTTCTTGATCTCCAAGTCTGACTAAAATCTCTCCTAAAACTATTGGGAGAACTATTGTAAAAAGCTTGGTTAATAAAATAAACCTAACATAGAGTATTTATAGGAGTCTAGGAAACAAATCCCAAAAACGCTCGGATTCCGCGTCGCGGACTGCCCAGGTGTGACGGCCAGGCTGACGGACCGTCACTGGCTTGACGGACCGTCGCCTGGACCGTCACCACTAGGCAGTGGTGCTGCCTTGGTGTGACGGTCACTGTGACGGACCGTCACATGTGTGACGGGCCGTCACTCAGGCCGTCACTCTTATCCAGACTGCTCTTTTTTGCGTATTTCCTTCCGTTTCCATGTTTGTCTCCATTTCCTGAAAATACAACATAAAAACATCAAAAACGACAACGGTTGCTTGAAAACGTACGATACTTCTTAGTTTAAAGGAGTCGAAAGTGCCGTAAAATGGCGTCACATCAAAGAGCAATTTGAAATAATAGATTTACAGGTATTGCCGATGATGGCGCTCGATAAAAGATACGAAGGTTTTGGAATACCAAACCTATTAAAACCTTGATATACAAATCATAATTATATGGAGACAGAGGATCCCATCAAAACCCAAAGGTATTATGAGTTCATTTTAACAGATACTAATTCAGTGAAGATCGAGCACAAATTAAAGGATATTAATAATCCAGACAGTATTGAATACTCAAAATTCACAATTAAAAGGATTCTAAGCCCCTTTGAATGGTTCAAGGATCATCTACATACCTCCGTTCCCCTATAAGAAGTTCATCGACCTCAGACATATAATTGGTATGGTTATAAGGTGGCCTGGTACAATTTCATGTATGTTAGGCCCAATACTCACTCTTGGTTTGTGAAATATTAAAAGGAGATGAAAAGTGCAGTAATCCCTAGATGGTTCTATGAATGGTGGAGCCAATTTGGAGAAAATAAACAGGTATTGTCAACACATTTTCAGAAGCAATTTGAGAAATTCCAGGTAGAGCAGAATATCTCCACCCTACCAGAAAATGTCAAGTTATGTAATTTTTTTATTGCTAAAAGAATTTCTTATATTATCTATTGGTCCTTCGATATTCATGAAATTGAAAGGATAAAATATTTGAGTAAGACCATCAGAATCAAAGGGTGGACACCAACAGTCCACGATAATACATGTGCATCAAGTTTGTCGCTATCAAAAGAAGAATTAAAAAGGAGGCTCGAAGAAGCTTTATCAAGTATGAACAAGAACACCGAATCAAAATAAATAATGGAGTTATTAGATACTGTATCCTCGCACACTAGCGAGCCCAACAATGGAGACATGATGGATCCGCAAGGGATAGCTCAAGCTTATCTCCTCAACCAAAGAGAAGATCCATCATGCCCTTTCGACGGAATAAAGAGTTACTACAAGTCAACAGGTGTAGAATCAGTACTAAAGACAAATAGCTATGGAATTTGAAAAGAAGCAAAAGGCAAAATCAGCAAAAGAGAAGAAGTAAAAAGAAAGCAACATTAAATGACACAAAATTCAGCAAAAAAATAAGGAGAAAAGCAACAATAAATGGCACAAAAATCAGCAACAAAAGGAGTAAAGAGGCAGCTACATCAAATGCCAAGGTTCCATTTTCAAAGGAAAAACTTCCAACAAGATGATTTTTAGTATCCGTGTAAAATTAAGTCTGCCACGTGTAGACACATATTAAATAAATAGAATTAGTAGTAAATTGAGTCAGGATTTTTAGATCCATGTAATGTTAAGTCTGCCATGTGTGGACAAATGTAAAATAGATAGTAAGATGTAAAATAGATAGCCTTTGTAATTAGTTGAGTAAGTAATTCGAGGTCTATTTAAGACCTTCACTTTGTAACTGATGCAACTACTAGCCCTGGTCGAACCTGGACTTCTCTGTGGTCCACGAGTTACTGCTCTGGTACTAACTCAGGCTCAACCTCAACCCCAGTAGCTCTAACTGGTGCCGTTTCTTGGGCACGTTCTCGGCCTCTACCTCTACTACCACGCTGGCCCCTAGCTGGAGTTGGTGTGCTGGTGTTTGAGGCTTTCCCTCGTCTGCTATGAAAGATCTCATACGAGCCATCTGCAGAAGAGTGAACTAGAATAAATGAGATTCCAGGAAACTATCTATGATAAGACACACGATATAGAAACAAGAAAAGAGCCATGTTTCCTAAAATACCACTGTAGCCTCCCGAAGATAGAGTACAAACATCTCCGCCTCGATCCGTAGGACTCTATTATACATTGGCTCCTATACCGATGACAATAGTGAACCTAGACTCTGATACCAAGCTGTCACGACTCAATTTCTCAGGTAATGATGGCACCTACAACCCCCCTGTAGGCGAACCAATTCCCATAGCCTGAAATGGTTAGTAGTGGGCTACTCTTAAGCAAGCATGCAGAAGAAGCATAATAAACGGAAGCAAGATAAATAAGTATAGAAATATAACAACCGAAATATATTTATATATATATAAAAAGCTAAACCTTCCCATGACCTGGTATAGCAGTATAAGAGCTGCTACTAAAATATAAAGACTACAAAAGGGAACAAAATACAAATATACAACTATCTCTGAATAGCAAAAGAGTACATGGTACAGAAGAAGAGATAAGAGCCAAGCCCCCGTCGACAGGAGCTCACCCTAAGTCTCCAATGTCTGGAGGCACTGCATAAGGCTGTGCAATATCAATGGTGATAGCTCATACTAGGATATGCACCAGAAGATGCAGTAATGTAGTATGAGCACCAATTATAAAGCAATAGGTACCTAGTAGGAATCATAGGCCGACTGAGCGCATATAAGATATAAAAGCAGTAAATAGCAGATAATGTAGAAAGTAGTCACAGAAGCAAATAGAGGAAAACACACGAAAGCTAGCCACAGATAGGAGACAAGGATAATACAAGTATAATATGCTAGCCATAAAAGATATAACACAGAACACATGTGAAGGAATAGAGAACGCGCCTGGCTCCTTGAAACAATATTATATACAGAGACTATATGAAATATGGCGGTATAGCGATAACCTCAAATAAAAGGAAAAGAAGGAAAAACAACTAGTAATAAAAATTCTTGAAATACAACTCACAAAGTAAGGAAGGTCCAAAAGTAAGCCGGCAAGTAGATATAATATGAACATGTACTACAATGGGATCGAGTAAACTAATCTACCTACAGTCCCAACGGGCACCCATACACCTGAGGAACACATACAAGTGAAAACAAACCCTTTGGCATCCCATACTACCGGATCATACACTCAACACACAACCTCCTTCTTACAAAGTGAAGGTCTTAAATAGACCTCGAAGTGCTTACTCGACTAATTACAAAGGCTATCTATTTTACATCTGTCTATCTATTTTACATCTCTCCACACGTGGAAGACTTGACATTACAAATGGCTCACAAACATTCTTATATGCCCTACACATGCACAATTAGCTCTATAACACAGATATCCAGCCTAAAATAATATCAAGATGTTCGGGAATCACGGACCATCCCAAGTATCACATCGTTTATGGTCCAAAGGCATGAACAAAG
Organism: Jaltomata sinuosa; assembly: GCA_003996215.1. NCBI lineage: Eukaryota > Viridiplantae > Streptophyta > Magnoliopsida > Solanales > Solanaceae > Jaltomata > Jaltomata sinuosa. The sequence continues at coordinate 6,985 of QJPP01002368.1, forward strand.
GCCACACTGGGCCATAAGGATAATATTATGACACTACAATGAATACTCCAAACAACACATGAAATAAACGGACAGAATAAGCGGACAAGGTCTGAGGGTACCAACCTAGAAAACCAACCCAAGGATGCTAATTAATGCAGATATAGCCTATATATGCAGAGTCTAGGTAGGGAAAACTATAGCCTACCTATCGTCCGATGACTAGTTGTTGGAACGGCAGCGTCCAAGCTTGACTTGCTCTGAGAAAGCCAAATTGCGAACACACTATCAAAACAATATTCCATGCATCAAAATAAAGACAACAATATGTCACGACCCAACCCACCGTGACTGGCACCCATCCAACCCCCGGATGAGCAAACCAACCACTTAGCAATTCTAACAGCTTAAACCAAGTTCGCATAAAAGAAACTAACATTCACATCCATTCAAAACTAATAACATTCTGCGAAAATCTTCCCTAGAACCTGAAAGTCACCATACCAAAACATCTACCAAGTCTAGAGTACGAGGAGGCAACTGGCTTAAATGCAAAACATAGTTTAAGCCCAAAACAAGTGGGCTACAACTAAAAGAAGAAAACAATGTAGCTCGACCGAAGCAGCTCAACCTTGCGATCTGGAACCGCTGGGACTACAAGTGAGGTCGCGTGTAAGCCGCCAGAAGATTGCCTGTACTCACAAAAGATAAGCAAGTGCATAATCAGTACACAACAACCATGTACTAGTAGGATCATCGGCCAGCTGCAATAAATAAGATATGAACAATAAACTAAAGTTGATTAAAGGAAAGTAAACATGTAAAAATCAACAATATAACTACACTACAAGTCTCTTCCTTAACTTACCAACCATATATAACCAATTAACAACCATTGACAATACTCAATGATGATAAATATGCCCTTTACACTAAACCCAGACCCATCAAGGATCCCTAGGACACCACTTATGGTTTCAACATGCAATCCCGGTCTACACTAAGACCAACCTCACATTTAAATATAAACTCCCGACCTCTAATGGATCATATGCAGAAATCACAATTCAAGAATACAACCCAGTCCACTCATGGAACCATCAAAAGAATACAATCAATGCAAGTAAATCAAACTTGTACCAGGCATGGTACCCGAGCTAAACTTTATGAATCGCGTACCAGGCGTGGTACCCAAGCCAACCGATAAGTATCATGTACTAGGCGTAGTACCCGAGCTAACCGATATGTAACCTCTACCAAGCGTAGGACCCGAGCCAATCAAATGTCACACACAATCAAACAAGTTAATAAAATAATGAACAACATCACACTTGTAAACCAACAAGCAATCAACCCAGTTTATTTCACACAATTGGCACAGGATAGCTAGACACTCGTAATATCATTCCCTAAGCATGCAACCTCACAGAATACTAAGCGATAGTACATGAGAACATATTGCATATTGGAAAATAATAACCATCACCTACCTCGAATTTCTCAAAATCTCTATTAAACTTGAGCCTTCCAATTTTCCAAAGCTCTTACTTTTTCTTGGTCTAAAAACAAACATACAATAACTACAATCAATTAACTATCCTAAAATACCCGGATTATACAAAATCCTAATCCCAGTCTAAACTATGATCATTCCAGCTATTCCTAGGATTTCCCACCATTAATTCACCAAATTCTATTATTTATACAAATACATTTAGAGAATTATGTCTAAGCGATCATAACCCAATAATAACATCAAGACCTAAGAAATCTTATGCCCTATAATCCCCTTTTCCCCGTATTACACCATTCCTAGGTCATTTCGAACCTTCCCTAAGTCCACAACTAGCAATTCTAATCTGTAAGAATTATAGCATTAAGTTAAGAGGGTATAATCCTTACCCTTGGGATGAAAAATGATGCAAAATGGAGTAAGTTTGCCTAAAATTTCCCTGCCCTTATCCAAAACACAGTTGAAGAAAAAGTCAACGGTTTGGGGAAGTTTCTGCATTAAATCCCAACTCGGTCCGCTGTATCAGTCCATACACTGCTATAGAGCCCCTGCTATAGCGGAACCAACCGGTATAGCAGTGCTGACAAAATTTGACTTTCGCTATAGCAGATATATTTCTGCTATAATAGTCACCGCTATGGTACAGTGATGGTGCTCGTCACGGGCATAAAGTTGGAAAACCTTAGAAACGTGACCATTTTACAACACACCTTAAGTCTCTGGTGTTCCGGAATAACCCCTTCACATTAACTTTAATACTGGGAGTTCTACTTACCCAAATTGACTTCCAAAAATTCCCCCAGACTCCTCTATGTCTTAGCTAACAGAAAAAACTAGCGCAGGACAAGACACATTACCCAATCCTAACCTGGATTGCCCTAGACCATCCATTTCTTAGAAATTGGCCGAGACTAGCCTAGCCTAAAATTTCAAACTCCCAAACCCCGATGTTTTCCAACTCAAAATATGGCACGAAGAGTTTACCCATAACGATGAATCCAATCATTACATCAAAAAATAATAATTTACCCATCGTTCATCCCGGAACATTCAAACCTTAAAATATAAAGTAAAAGAGGGAAAAGTGTAGTACCTGAATCATCAAACAAGTTAGGATACTTGTCCCGCATGTCCTTCTCGATTTCCCAAGTGGCTTCATCAATGGGATGATGCTTCCATTAAACCTTCACTGATGTGATCTTCATTGTCCTCACCTTCTGGACATCTCGATCAAGAACTGCAACTGGTTCCTCTTTGTACTGAAGATCCTTATCTAGTAATTCCTCATCAAATTTAATAATGTAATCCCCATCCCTATGGTACCGCTTCCACATGGATGCATGGAAGAATGGGTGGACTCTTGATAAACTAAGTGGCAGTGCTAGCCTGTAAGCCACTAACCCTACAATTTTGAGAAATTCAAATAGACCGACAAACTGGGGGCTGAGCTTGCCTTTCTTAACGAAATGCAAAACCCCATTCACTGGTGACACCTTCTATAATACCTGTTCACTAACCTGAAAGTCCCTGTCTCTTATCTTGCGATCCGTATATTCCTTCTGCCTGCTTTGGGCCGCTAGCAACTTGGTCTGAATGCCCCTTACTTTTTCCTGCGCTTCTCTTACCAAGTCTATGCCCAGAAGCTTCATATAGATAGCCTCAAACCACCCTATGTATGATCTACATCCCGTCTCATATAGGGCCTCAAATCTTCCCATGTTGATACTGGAATGGTAGTTGTTATTTTATGAGAACTCACACAATGATAGAAACTGGTCCCAATGACCCCCAAAGTCAATCACATATGCTCTCAGCATGTCATCCAATACCTGGATTTTTCTCTCCTACTGACTGTCTGTCTGAGGATGGAAAGTTGTGCTGAATGTGAGTTGAGTGCCTAACTCTTCATGTAACTTACCCTAGAACTTAGAGGTAAATTGCGTACCCCTGTCTAAAATGATAGACAGTGGTACCCCATGTAGTCTCACGATTTCCTTTACATAGATCTTAGTCAGCTGCTGTGAATTGTAGTCCACCCTGACCAGAATGAAATGAGCTGACTTGGTCAGTCGGTCCACAATGACCTAAATCGAGTCATACCTTCCCAAAGTCTTGGGAAGACAAAACATAAAATCCATGGCTATCCTTTCCCACTTTCACTCGGGAATGGGCATTCTATGGAGTAATCCTGGAGGCCTTTGGTGCTTATTCTTGACCTGTTGAAAATTCTGGCACTAAGAAACAAATTCAGCTATGTCCCTTTTAATCCCAGGCCATCAGTAAAGCTATCTCAAATCCCTATACATCTTGGTTACGCCTATATAAATCGAATGCCATGAACCATTGGCCTCTACCAACACCTAAGGGACTATATCATCGACCCGAGGGACACAAATCCTCCCTCTGAAATTCATCACTCCACAATATTCCAAAGTGGCATCTTTGGACTCTCTGGATATTACATTGCTTCGAATCTTGCTCAAATATGTATCTTGGAATTGCTTGGCCTTTATTTCTTATATGAAAGTGGATTGACCTCAATACTGGCCAACACCCCACCCTATTTTGAGATGACCAGTTGACTGAAATTAGATTCTAGAGCCCGAATCTCCCTAGCCAATGGTCATTTGGACACCCCCAAATAAGCCAAACTGCCCATGCTACTTGTCTTCCATCACAATGCGTCTGCCACCACATTAGCCTTCCCCGGATGTTACTGAATGGTCACATCATAATCCTTCAACAATTCCATCCACCTCTTCTTCCTCAGATTTAAGTACTTTTGAGTAAAAACATACTGCAGACTGCGATGATCAGTGAACACTTCATACTTGAGAGTATAGAGATAGTGTCTTAAGATCTTGAGTGCATAAACCACCGTTGCCAACTCCAAGTCGTGGGTGGGATAAAATCCTGAATGTTAAGCATCACAATATACAATAAAATCCTTACCTTCAACCGACAAAGATAGGATGGGAGCTTTGGTAAGAAGTTTCTTGAGCTTTTGGAAGCTCTCTTCACACTTGTTAGACCACACGAACGGTACCTCCTTCTGATTCAACCTTGTCAAGTGAGTAGCGATGGATGCAAAATCCTTTACAAATCCGCGGTAGTACCCTGCAAGCCTCACAAAACTCCTCACAAAACTCCTCACCTCAGTCATAGAGTTAGGCCGGGATGAATTCCTAACTACCTCAGTCTTATGTGGATCCACCATCACCCTCATTTTTGATACCACATGCCCAAGGAAAGCAACTGAATTCAACCAAAATTCACACTTAGAAAATTTTGCATATAGCTTCTGGTACCTCAAAATTTCCAACACAATGTGGAGATGCTCAACATGCTCCTCTCTACTGTTGGAGTAGATCAAAATGTCATCTATAAACACAATGACAAAAGAATCAATATAGGACTTAAATACACCATTCATCAGACTCATAAATGTTGTCGGCACATTGGTCAACCCAAATGACATCACTAGGAACTCATAATTACCATACCAAGTTTGAAAAGTAGTCTTAGGGATGTCCTCGGGTCTATTCTTTAACTGATGATACCCTGACCTTAGTCAATTTTTGAAAACACCGACGCACCCTGAAGCTGGTCAAAGATATCATCTATACGGGGTAAGCGGTACTTATTTCAGATGGTGACCTTGTTCAACCGCCTATAGTTTATGCACATCTGGCATACTACCATCCTTCTTTTTCACAATCAAGGCTAGAGCACCCCAAGGTGAAGCACTGGGATGGATACATTCCTTATGTAAGAGTTCTTGAAGCTGAGTCTTAAGTTCCCTCAACTCTGCCAGATCAATAGGATATGGAGGAATGGAAATTGGGCGAGTTCTTGGCTCCAAGTCAATACAAAAATCAATGTCTCTATCCGGAGGAATACTAGGGAAATCTACCGGAAACACCTCCTGAAACACTGAAACAACTGAAACTGACTCAATTGATGGGGACTCCACACTATTATCCCGGAGATAAGCCAAACAGTCTGAGCACCCTCTCCCCACTAGATTCCTAGCCTAGACAAATGATATGAGCTTAGCTGGCTTAGGTTTGTACACACCTTCCCACTCTAGCTTATCCTTGCTCAGAATTTCTAGAGCCACAGTATTAGCATTACAATTCAATACTGCATGATAAGGATATAACCAGGTCATGCCAAAAATAACATCAAAGTCTAGCATATCTAGAATGACTAAATATACCCAAGTCTACAACTCCACGAACACCACATAACAAGTACGATAGACAAAAATCATTATCAAAGATTCTCTAACCGGGGTAGAAATATGGATAGAGGAATCAAGGATATCACAAATCAAATCCAGACCCAAAGCAAACTTCACAGAAACATAAGAGTATGTGGAACCTGGGTCAAAGAGTACAGAAGCCATCTTATCACAGATAAGAATTGTACATGTGATCACCGCGTCTGGTGCCTCAGCCTCAGACTTTGCTAGAAAAACATAATAGTGAGCTCGATCATCAATTCAAGTGACTTCCCTGGCTGTATGTGACATTCCTCTTCCTGCACCACTGTTACTTTTATCTCCGGAAACCTCCCTAAAAGTTACCTCGCCCACCCTGTGGACAACCCCAGCCATAGCCACCTCTACCTTCTGGAACCACAGCCTTAGACTACTGCTAATTCTGATTACCATCTATCTGTGAGGGCACTCCCTCTTAAAGTAACCCAGATCACCATAATGGAAACACCCACGATCAAGAGTGGGCCTGCTGGTAGATGTGTAAGAAGCTCTCTGGCCTCTAGGAGCTGAAAACTGTTGACTAGCTCCCAAACGACCACTTATAGAAGCTGGCAGAGCTGACTGAATAGGAAGGGCAGAGTACACCTGCTGATTGTGGCCCTTGGAGTACTAACCACTAAAATCTCCATTGTTCCGGGACTTCTTGGCTAACACTTTAGCCTTCCCAACCTGCCTGACCCCTTCTAACTTCTTGACATAGTCTATCACCTCATTGAAGCTCTTCTCTACTGAAGTCATGTGTAAGGACAACACTCGCAATTCAATATTCAAACCTTTCACAAATAACCGAATCCTCTTCGCTTCGGTACCCAACAAATGAGTAGAAAAATGAGACAAGGCATGAAACTTGGCCTCATAAGCAGAGACCGACATGCTACCCTATTCCAGAGCTAGGAACTCATCCTTTTTGCGATACCTCAAGGTACGAGGCACATACTTCTCCAAGAAGGGGAATGAAACTCCATCCAAGACAACGGAGGCAACATCGATGGACGACATTCCACATGACACCTCCACCATTACTTAGTATCACCATGCAGCTGAAAAATGATGAACTCAACTCAATGTTTTTGCACAATGCCCAGCTTGTGTAGTATCTCGTAACAGTCCAATATGAACTCATATGCATCTTTCTTCTTAGTACCCTGAAACATAGGAGGTTTTATGTTAAGGAACTTAGTCAGCATCTCATGCTCATTTTCTGTCATAATCGTACCTAGAACTGGCCTGAAGAAGTCATATGTGCCCAATGTTACATCCATCCTAAGAGCTGTAATAACCGCTAGTTGGGTTCCCAGATCCTGATCTGTAATACACACGGAGGTGGCTCCAGCACCAACCAGTCCACTAAGAAAGCTCCACACATGCTAAAATGCTTTGGGCGTAAAAGAGGGAAGGCCTGCACCGCCAGCCGGTGCCGCCTTTGCCTATTTTGTGCCCTCCTCAACAACAACCTCAACTTCCTCTTCAACCTTATCCTGAGGTGGTGGAGGGGTGGCCTCTCGTGCACTTGTAGTTTCTTGAGCTCCACCCTTCGCTGGTGTTGCCCTGCCTTGGCCCTTGCCCCTGCCCTTTCCTTTACCTCTGACAGCTGGGCTCGTTGCTGGGACCGCTAGTCTCACTCTATTGTTCCTCCTATCAACCATCTGCGGACAGAAGAGTGAAAGAGTTAGATAAAAATTTGTATCACAAAATACCAATTGGAATCAAATTATAGCACGAAGGAAGAAAGAAGAGATAGTTTTCCTAAAGTCCTATAGCCTCTCGAATAAAAGTATAAACGTATTTATACCATTCTGCAAAATTGTACTAGACTCATTTTGGTATGACGAGATAAACGAACCTAGGGCTCTAATACCATCTTTGTCACAACCCAACCCACTGTGAGTGGCACCCACCCAACCCACAAATGATCAAACCAACAACTTAGCAATTCTAACAGCTTAAAACCAATTTGCATAAAAGAAACTAACATTCACATCTATTCAAAACTAATAAAAACTTGTGAAAACCTCCTTAGAACCTAATAGTCACCGTACCAAAAGATCTACCAAGTCTAGAGTACGGAGATGCAACACTAAAAGCAAAACAGAGTTTAAGCCCGAAACAAGTGGGCTACAACTAAAAGAAGAAAAAAAGGTAGCTCGACCGAAGTAACTCACCCCTGAGATCTGGAACCGCTGGGACTACCAGTGAGGTCGCGTGTCAGCCACCGAAAGATTGCCTATACTCACAAAAGAAAAGAAAGTGCAGAATCAGTACACAACCACCGTGTACTGATAGGATCATCGGCCAACTCAAATAAACAAGATATGAACAATAAACTAAAGCTGATTAAAGCAAAGTAAACATGTAACAAGTCAATAGTACAACTAGACTACAAGTCTATTCCTTTACTTACCAACCACATGTAACCAATAAACAACCATTGACAACACTCAATGACGCTAATATCTTTCCTTTAAACATAACCCAGACCCACAAAGGATCCCTAGGACACCACCTATGGTTACAACATGCAATCCAGGTGTACACTAAGACCAACCTCACATTTAAATATAATCATCCGACCCTTCATGGGCTATATGCAGAAATCATATTTCAAGAATACAACCCGATCCACTCATGGAACCATCGAAAGGATACAATCAATGAAAGTAAATCAAACCCATACTAGGTGAGGTACCTGACTAAACCATTATGAATCCTGTACCAGGCGTGGTACCTGGGCCAACCGATAAGTATCCCATACCAGGCGTGGTACCCGATCCAACAAATATGTAACCTGTACCAGGCGTGGTACTCGAGGTAACTGAATTTCACACAAAATGCAACAAGTTAATATAATAATGAACAACATCACACTTGTAAACCAACAAACAATCAACCTAGTTCATTTCACACAATTGACACATGATAGCTAGACATTCGTAATCTCATTGCCTAAGCATGCAAACTCACACAATACTAAGTGACAGTACATGAGCACACATTACATATTGAAAAATAATAACCATCACCTACCTCGAATTACTCAAAATCTCTATTGAACCGGAGCCTTCTTGTTTTCCAAAGCTCTTGCTTGTTCTTGGTCTAAAAACAAACATACAATAACTATAATTAATTAACTGACCTAAAATACCTTAATTATACAAAATCCCAATCCCCAAGCCAAACTATGATCATTCCACCCATTCCTGGGCTTTCCCACCATTAATTCACCTAATTCTATCATTTTTACGGATACATTTAGAGAATATGGCTAAGCGATCATAACCCAACAATAACATCAAGACCCAAGAAATCTTACACCCTAGAATTCCTTTTTTCCATAGATTCTACCATTCCTTGGTCATTCCAAACCTTCCCCCAAGTCCACAAGTAGAGATTCTACTTTTTAGGAATTATAGCACTAAGTTAGGGGGGTAGAATCCTTACCTTTGGGATGAAAAACAATGAAAAATAGAGTAAGTTTGCCTAAAATTGCCCTTCCCTTCTCCAAAATGTAGTTGAAGTCTAATTGGATGTTTTGGGGAAGTATATGCATTAAATACTGACTCGGTCCGCTATAGAGATCTGTACACTGCTATAGTGCCCCCATTATAGCAGAATATTTTGCTATAGCGGTGCTGACCAAAGTTGACTTCCATTATAGCGGATATATTACCACTATAGTGGTCACCGCTATGGTACAATGATGGCGCTCGTCACAGGCAAAAAGTCAAAAAATCCAAGAAAAGTGTCCATTTTACAACACACCTTAAGTCCCCATTATTTTGGAATAACCCCTTCATGTCAACCACGATACTAGGAGTTCTACTTACCCGAATTCACTTCCAAAAAGTTCCCCGTACTCCTCTCTGTCTTAGCTAATGGAAAAACTAGCTCACGATAGGATGCATTCCCCAATCCTAACCCAGATTGCCCTAGACCATCCCTTGATAATAAATTGATCGAGACTAGCCTAGCACAAAATTTCCAACTCCCAAACTTGAAAGTATTCCAACTCGAAACTTGGCAAGAGGAATTTACCCGTATAGGCAAACTAGATCGTTACACGATACCCATAATGATAGAAATAAAGCCGGATCAAAATTTGGGTCACAAGCAGGCCCGTGGGCCCCATAACCTGAAGCTAGAAGTGAAAAATACCATGGTGTTTCTCACATTCTCGGGAGAACATGCTAAAAATTTGAGCGGAAATGGACCTTTATAAGTGTTCAAAACAGCCTCAAGAATCAAGAAATTAAAGGTGGAATAAAGAAAAACAAAAATTAAAGAGGAATGTACCCGATTTATAATTCCTCCAAGCAGTTGGGATGAACAAGGGTGAAACAATGGAGTTTTGTGGATGTATTTCCATGGAGAAATGAGTTGGGATTTTAAATAAATGAAGGAAGAGATTAGAATATAAACTGCCAGCGATTTCCGTAAATGTGGGACTTTTTATCGATAATGCGGAGGCAAAGATAAATAGTGACCTCCGTAAATACGGCAAAATCACTACAAATATGGCACTCCACAAATGCAACAAAATCACCGCAAATGCAGAAAACTCTGCAAATGAGGCAAAATCATTGCAATTGCAGTGGCCACAAAGGAAGCAAAAATGTTCGCAATTGCGGACACACCAGACTCAGCAAAAATCAGCTAAGTTTAAAAAGCTTGGATTGACACCCGGGATTCATCCGGGATCCCACGTACACAAATAAACAATGCTATTCAACTAGAAATGGCATTTCGGACTCAATAGAATCAATGAAAATCCCATCGGAGGTTACTTTAACAAAAAGTGGGTCTCGCGCCCAAAATCAACTTTTAGGCCAACTATTCCAAAACAGAACCTAAGGGTTGAAATCATGTCCAGAAGCCTTGGGACCTAAACCAATGGTCCCTTTAGCCTAAAATCGACATATCGAAGCCAACAACGCTGACAAAATTTCCATCTGAGGCCATCTTCTCCAAATGTTGATGAAAGTCAACAAAACAAGCCCAACTTGCCTGAAAACACAGAATGAGAGAGAATTCCAAGCTGAAAAGCTCTTAGAGCTCGACCAAAGGTCCAACTAGACTAAAGTCCACACTACAGATCTAACAAAACTGTCAGAATTCAATACCGAGCATGATTACTAAGAATGTTGACTGAAGACTACAATTTCCTATGTTAAGGCTCTAAAATAGGGAAACGACCATAAAGACCAAAAAGATGGCTCGGGCGCCAGACTACCAGTCCCAGCAAGCCATAAATTACTAGGGGCCACTATAGGCAAGGTCTAACAGTAAAAAGAAGGCAAAACACGAGAATAATCGGAAGGGTCATTACATCATCCACTAATAAGAAAGACTTTCATCCTTGAAAGTCAAGAAAGAAGGAAGCACCAGAGACTTAACAACTGCGGATACAAATCCTGCACTACTCTCTTAGAAAACTCGGGTATCCTCCTCGACCGGACGACACCCAACAGAATGAAACAAAGAAAAGAAAACAAGCCTTAACTCCTTACTAGCCAAGCTAGATTCCAACCTTTAACTCTAAAACTCCAAAGGCTTATCAAGTTAACGGAACCTTAGGAATCTCAACCGAAATGCACTGACACAACACCAAAATCAAGAGAGCGAAGGCAATTAACATACAGAACCAAGAACCTCAGTACCACAACCATGTTCACCCAGAAAGTCACCAACCAAAACCTCTATCTCATGAACTCATAGATTCACAAACCCTTGCCTGAATCCTTTGTACCAATACCAAAAAGCTTCACACAAGTCAAACACTCGAGCAACCCTCGAAACACCAGCTGACTTACCGGAGATCTATAGTTCTTGCTATGCTCAACCTCAAATGAGGTCACATTATACTACAATTCTATCCTAGTCAAACTCTAGTTTACTAGCTTTTGACATCCAAAATACCAATCCGAAGCACCTTTTCAAAAATGCAACACCCTGGTCAGACTGACCATCAACCAACAAACAAATACCTTTGCTAAAAACCATCTAGATGTTTGAACCCAACTGAACCAACCATCAAAGCTCAATTGAAACTCACACACCAGAGTTGGAAAAGGCATGCATGAACACCCTACGTCAATGGAGAACCTCGTAACTGTAGAACAAAACCAACCTCACTGACAAAAGCTGAATTGCCTGGAAGTGAAAGAACTAGGGAAACCTGCCCAAAGACCCAAACCAAAAATCAAAACCCTACAAGGACTGTCTTAAACCTACCACAAAGTCTGTAGCCAACAACTAAGCTCTCATCTCTAGAAGTACCGCTGCTGCTCAACACTCTTGAATATCAGTCGGATTTAGGATCACCTCAGCAGCCTCATTTTAGGAAGAAGTCCACCATGCCACAAACATCAAGTCAAATACCCTACATGCATAGGAAAAGATGCATGAGGTCCACAACAACCATCAAGTTATCGAAATTTCAAAATCTTCCAACTCACCCTCGAGTTCAAAATATTTGCTCTACTGCACCAGTACACATACCCCAAAATCTGAAGCATCAAACATACCATAACTTCTAGCTCACACTGCCAAAACCTAACCAATGCTGGAATCCCATATAACAAATAACCTTTTAGAGAACTAACCAAATCAAAACTCTAACTCTCGAAACACCAAGGGCGACCATCAATCTCAAAATACCCTTAGAATCCAAAATAGCACCGCTAGTCTCAACCCACACAACTTGATTATGCATACCACATATGATCGCTGAACCTCGAACTGATGCCACTGAATCTGTCCAACTAAGGTATAATAGACCTTGCACTAAAAAAAACATCGTTGGGATTTGGAAATTCCAGCCTAATCAGAAGGTTAGCCAAGTACTGGGTGTCCAAGGCGAACAACCGCTCTGAAACTGAAATAGAGAAGCTAAGTTTCCCTTAATCACTGCCTTCCAGCTCAAAGATGATGCAACTGAAGAGAAACTCCCACGAACCATCCGATGTAACCTTCTAGCCCATGATTCTAAAACCCAACTCTAATTGGCAATCAATGCCTCTGTCAAACCTTTGAGTAGACCCATACACTGCCAATGAACACTTATAGGAACCACAAGCCTGAATGACATGGAAACCACAGTCGATGACACTTATAGCCAATTAAGCTCTGAATATATAATTTTCCCAATCTGTAGATGTTACTGAGACTTTGTCCCTAGCAAGAGTATGACAAGGAAACCACAGTCGATGCAACAAGCACCCAAAGGTAGTACTGGAAATGGACACTACCCCAATCTCTCACTAGAAAGAAATCTGACCTCAAAACTATCAAAGGAAAAGCCACTGCAAACTGTAGTCGGTCGAATCATGCCACCACACACTAACCTAAGAAAACCCTCAATCATCACCTTAGCTAGCTACTGGAACACATGCACACACACAAGGAATCATCTCAGTCAACTACCCAAAATCCCCACATATAAGTAAGGAGTCGTCACCCTCTTTTGCAAAACCGAACGAAACCATTTTCAAGGATACACTGAACCTGAAAAACTCTTTCTCAAAATACCCTGGAGCTGTTCCCTTAACTCCCGCAACTCCACCAGCAACACTTGATAACACAGGAAAAGGGATAGGCCGAATGACTAACTCAACCATAAAATATTGCGAGCAACACTCAACCGCAATGCTACAATCAAAACTCAATCATGTTGTTATAGTCAAAACTTCACCAGAATGCTACGATCACCACTCATCCCAATTGGAACTGGGGAAAACAATGAAAACAACCCAACCAGACTAGAAATAGAAGAAAACCACAACCCATTCACAAGCCAACTTCTTAAGCCAACAATTGGAGGAGGTCTATTATAATTTCTCGAGAAAAGCAAAACCAACATATGCCTACTGGCATAACCACTCCAGTCTCCTTAAGACAACACCTCGATCTCTGACATGTAACCACCAGTATCATACTAAACCAACAGAAGGAATTTTAGCAAATGCTGGAGAACAACCTAGGCAACTACCACCCAAGAAAGCTAGGAATCAAATAACTTAAAACCAACTGAAACCCAATCTAGAACAACAACAAAACCATGAACGAGGCTAACAAGACCTATCCACGAGTCACAACTCTTGGTAGTCACCTTTCAAGGAAAACTCACCCCATACTCTACTAAAAAGAATCAATCTACCAAGAAATTACATCATAAGAACTACAACACATGTAATAACACAACTAAACAAGGAAAACAGGTAGGCATACATGCAAATACACGAATAGGGTAGATTCATGATGCAAACAATGTTATCACCAACCGAAGGTAACAAAAGTTGTACCTGAAGCTATAATATTGGGAACCTCTACCTCTTGCCAACAAGAAGGGGCATTAGATGGATGGTGTCTATCACTGGACTGAGTAGTCGGTGCTAAAGGCTCAACCATCCCTCGCCGGGGATAATCTCTAGAACAGTTTCCAACCATCCCACAATTATAACAACCATGCTGACCGATAAATGCGATTATGGGGAAATCCCTAGCAAAGTGTCCATGCTCTCTACACTTAAAACAACCTTTACCTAATGAAGTCTGACGGGAAGATCTCACTGAACCTGACTAGCCACCACGACCTACACACCATGAATGCAACTCTCAAAAGAACCTGACTCGTACCCTATCCACTCTGCTCAACATGCTCTGCACAACCACCCTCTAAAACCTATAGAGCCACTGAAACTGGCCTACTATAAGAAGCAACGGAACCGATGCCTAGTAGATAATCCCCTACCTCGAGTCTGACAACCTTAAAAACTGCCCTAACAACGGCGCCTCTTAGAACTACCTCCATATATCTCACAGCATAAACCCTCTATAGCCCAAGCATGAGAAACTACCTGAAGGAAGGTAGTCCTAACTGTAACCAAGTGCTCGATCACTAAACAGAGCGGTGAATCAAAGGTAGTCCCAACTGTAACCAAGTGCTCGATCATTAAACGGAGTGGTGAAATCAAACCTCCCCACAAAACTCTGAACCCTCTCAAACTCTGTAGGCACGGTCCTAGAAGTGCGCTTAACCACCTCATGAATCTTTGCCTTATATTCCAATACCAACATACAACTTTGTAGAAGAATTGGAAGCTCAACTCTAATGGATGCACCACACAAAGAATTGGGTACTGTCCTAAACTCAGGTACTGAAACACTCACCAGAGAACTCAGAGCCTAACTATGATATTCTGAAGGATTGGGGTAGCATGAAACCCTACCGGAGGCTGGGTTGGCCTCAAACCCCCAGCTGATATGGTAGACTCCCACTCTGAAATCCTAGTGTTGACGGAAGCATGAAAGCAACAGGAACATAAGCCTCGACACCACCCGTTGTCGTACTCGTCTTAGGCATCTGAGGAGGAATAAAACAAATGACGTTTAGAGGTCGATAAAGCCATGGCGCATGATAAAGAACTAAGAATAAGAACTTTTCCTTACAATTTCATAATAGCAAATAGGATATAGACATCATCATACCGATCTGTGAGACTCTACTTAGATAATTGCTTCTGTACCACGACACCAGAGAACCTAGAGCTCTGATACCAAGCTGACATGACCCAATTTCTCAGGTCATGATGGCACCTACAACCCCCTAGTAGGTGAACCAGTCCCCGTAGCCTAGAATGGTTAGTAATGGGCTACTACCTAACCTATACGCACAATATAGCAGAAATAAGCGAAAGCAAACATAAGATAAAGATAACGCAGAAGAAACAACCTGAATATATATTTATATATATATATATAAGTATATATATATATATAGAAACTACACCAACCCCAAGACTTGGTATCGATAGTATAGGAGCTTCTAATAGAATGCAAGTGCTAGAAGTAACAAAATAAAGTACTCAACTGTCTTTGAATAAATAGAGTAATAGTGCCAAAAGATGAGATGTGGTCAACCCTTGGTTGTCAAGTGCCCACCCTAGTCTCAAATATACAAGCTGCTCGAGTCTCCACGCGATTCTCAATGAAAGCTCACACTAATATCAGCACCAAAAGATGCAAAAGTGTAGTATGAGCACCAATTGCTAAGCAACAGGTACCCAATAGGTATCATCGGCCGACTCATCACATATAAGATATAAAAATAGTAAGAAGGAGATAGGAAAGAAGGAGTCACAAAAAATAATAGAGAAGGTACATGGAAACTTGCATTAAAAGTCAACAAGAAGCACAAACAAGCTATGCTAGACACAAAAGATAAATATAACACAGAACACAGGTGAAGGAAAGAAGAACACACTTGGAGTCCTTGCAACAACAACTTATATAAGAGAGAGTTAAGAAAATGGCAGTATACCACTAACCTCAAGTAGAAAGGGAAATGAAGGAAAGCAAGTAAACACTATCAGGCAAGAGCAATATAACTAATGGAATCATGCTTAAACACCAATTCAGAAATAGTGAGTTAGATAGAAACCTCACAATTACAACCCTAAGATGGAATAACTAAGCCACAAGAACTGAAACCACTAGTCAGCACCATGCAAGAAGGGAAAGATCCGCTAACCCATAAAACTCAGAAGGCCACATAAACAGTGCCTCAACAATCTAGGAACCACTAGTCCATTAATAATCAATTGATCCAACAATTGTAGCCTCAACAGGATAGAAACCACTAATACACCAAGAACCAAAGGCCATATCAAACTCTAAAATGCGACAGAAGAAATATAATCTACGTACAGTCCCAATGGTTGTCCATACAACCAAGGAACACAATCAAGTGAAAACAAACCCTCTAACATCCCATACTACTGGAGCGTACACTGAGCACACATCAATCAAGAGTGGAATCTGAATGAAATATGCATGATGATATGATATGATAGAACAGGTGATAGTAACCCCTCTATGCACCTAGCCCCAGTGCCAAACGGCCTAGAAGGTAGGACCTATGGTGGGACATACCTGTTATACCTTAACTTTATAATATACCCCTCCTCCAGCAGACTAAGCTCGTAACCTGAGGTCCTGGATAGACAGGGCGCATGGGGGTCCATAACCACATACATTAACAACCACAATCTCAAAGAATCAGAACCTTGTAGTACGTGCCCAAAATCAAACTAAGTCTAAATCAGTACTAGTTATCTCAAAACCCCATCAAAAGGGTGCCCAAAGCGTATTCGGGTCAAAATCAATAATCCAGTCTTAATAACCCTTATAAAGGGTGCCAGAGCGTATTCAGGTCTAAATACATAGTAAAAATATGCCTAGCACTCTGGAATAGCCGAGTCTAGTATCAATGTGAAAACTAGTGACAAAAATCATCAAAATATCCTCTTTACTCCAAAAGGTTTCATAAAAATTAGTTCCAAACCCATTTTATAATCATTTTACCAAAACTGGGCCTTCGAGGCCCTGCAAAGTTTATAAAATCAGTTATATAGTGGGCCCGAAGCCAAAACAGTAGTAAAACATGTAGAAAAATCCTTGGCATGAATGATATGCTCGCAAATAATAGATTAGCCCAATGGCTCACAAGCATTCCTATCAGCCCTGCATTGGCACAATCAGCTCTACAACATAAATATCCAGCCTAAAATAATATCAAGATGTCCAAAACTCACGGACATTCCCAAATATCCCATCGTCTATGGTCTAGAGGCATAAACAAAGTCCATACAGGGCCACAAGGGTAATATTACGACACTACAATAAATACTACAAACAATACATGAAATAACTAGAATAGAAAAAGCGGACAAGGTCTGAGGGTACCAATCTAGAAAACCAACCCAAGGATGCTAATTAATGCAGTTATAGCCTATATATGCAGAGTCTAGGTAGGTAAAACCATAACCTACTTGTCGTCCAACGACTAAATGCTGGAAAGGCATCATCTAAGCTCGAACTGCTCCGAGAAAGCCCAAATCGGGAACACACTATCAAAACAATATTCTACGCATCAAAATGAAGTCAATGATACCCATAATGTTAGAAACATAACCGAGTCAAAATCTGGGTCACACTCGGGTCATGGGCCCTGCAACCCAAATCCAGAAATGAAAAATACCATGGTGTCTCTCACTTTCTCAAGAGAACATACTCAAAATTTGAGCAAAATCGGACCATTATAAGGGCTCAAAACAGCCCCAAGAATTAAGAAATTAAATATTGAATTAGAGGAAGAAAAACAAAAATTAAAGAGGAATTTACCCGGTTTAGAGGTCAATAAACATTCAAGGATCGACAATATAATTCCTCCAAGCAGATGGGATGAACAAGGGTGGAAAAATTGAGGTATTGGGATGTATTTCGATGGAGAAATGAGTTGGGATTTTGGATAAATGAAGGAGTTTAGAATATAAACTGCCAGTGATTTTTGCAAATGTGGAGGCACGGATAAATAGTGACCTTCGCAAAAGAGGCAAAATCACCACTAATGCAAAACTCCGCAAAAGCAGCAAAATCACCGCATGTGGAAAAAGCACGACAAATGCGGGAATTCCACAAATATGGAAAAAATGTCTGCAGTTGCGGATACACCAGACTCAGCAAAAATCAGCAAAGTTTAAAAAGCTCATATAGACCCTCGAGATTCATTCGAGGTCCCACTGACACAAATGGACTATATTATTCAACTAAAAATGACATTTTGGACTCACCAGAATCGATGAAAATCCCATCGGAGGTCGATTTAATGAAAAGTGGGATCCACACCCAAAATCAATCTTTAGGACAACTATTCAAAAATGGAACCTAAGGGCCAAAATCATGTTTGGAAGCCTCGGGACCCAAATCAATGGTCCCTTTATCCTAAACTTGAAATTCCGGAGCCAACAACGCTGGCAGAATTTCCATCTGAGGCCGACTTCTCCAAATGTTGACCAAAGTCAACCAAATAAGCCCAACTGACCTGAAAACACAAAATGAGAGAGAATTCCAAGTTGAAAAGCTCCCAGATCCCGACCAAAGGTCCAACTAGACCAAAGTACATGCTTCATAGTAAACGAAACTGACGAAATTCAATTCCAAGAATGTTGACCGAAGTCAACAATTTCCTAATTTAAGGCTCTAAATAGGGAAACTGCCATAAAGACCAAATAGACGGTCCGGGCACCATACTACCAATCTCAGAAAGCCATAAATGACTTGGGGTCGCTATAGGCAAGCTCTAATAATACAAAGAAGGAAAAAATGCAAGAATGACCGAAAGGGTCATTACATTATCCACTACTAAAAAGGACTTTTGTCCTCAAAAATCAAGAAAGAAGGAAACACCAGAGACTTAACAACTACGGATACAAAGACTGCACTACTCTCTCGAAAAACTCGGGTAGCCTCCTTAACCAGATAACACCCAACAAAATGAAATCAAGAAAAGCAACCAAGCCTTAACTCCTTACTAGCCAAGCTAGATTCCAACCTTTAACTCTAAAACTCCAAAGGCTTATCAACCAAACCGAACCTTGCGAATCTCAACCAGAATGCATCGAGATAACACCAAAACCAAGAGATCAAAGGTAATCAACACACATAACCCGGAACCTCGGTACCACAACTAAGTTCACCCAGAAAGTCACCAACCAAAACCTCTATCTCATGAACTCATAGATTTGCAAACCCCTTATTCTGGCCTGGATCCTTTACACCAAGACCACGAAGCTTCACAAAAGTTAAACACTCGAGCCACCCTCGAAACACCAATTGACCCACCGGAGATCCATAGTTCCCGCTATGCTTAACCTTAAATGAGGTCACCTTTATACTTAAATTCTATCCTAGTCAAACTCTAGTCTACTAGCTTTTGAAATCCAAAATACCAATCCAAAGCGCATTTTCAAAACTGCAACAACCTGGTCCGACTGACAATCAACTAGTGAACGGATACCTTTGCTAGAAACCATCTCGATGTCTGAAACTAACTGAACCAACCATTGGAGTTCAACTAAAACTCGGATACTAAGGTTGGAAATGGCATGCATAAACTCCCTACGTCAGTGGAGAACCTCCCAACTATATAACGAAACCAACCTCGCTGAACCAAAGCTAAATTGACTGGAAGTGAATAAACTAGGGCAACCTGCCTAATAAGCCAAACAAAAAACCAAAACCCTGCGAGAAGTGTGGTAAGCCTACCACAAAGTCCATAGCCAACAACTAAGCTTCAAGCTATAGAAGTTCCATTGCTGCTCCACATACTCGAATATTAGTCAAATTTAGGATCACCTCACCAGCCTCACTTTAGGTAGAAGTCCACCATGCCTCGAACATCAAGTCAAAACACCCTATAGGCAGAGTAAAAAATGCCTGAGGTCCACGATCGCCATCAAGCTATTGGAATTTCTATGGAAGGGAATTACGGTCGACGAAATGAGTTGACGGGTTATCAACTGAATTATTGTTACACACTTGAAATTTCATATCTCTAATTATGGTTCTATGATTAACCGGCTGGATCATCCTTCGAAAGGATGAACCATCAAGTCATTCGTAGAAACCTTTGAAGACAAAACTTTGAAAAGGGCTTCTATAGTTCACTCTATGGACCATAGACTTGAATGATGGACCATAGAGTCGACCGTAGACTCTTGAATAGGACTGAAATTTATTCTAAGTGCTATAAAAATCTGTTCAGTAGCTAAGGTATTACAATATATTTTATGACATGTGGAGATTGGTGATATGATTCCAAAGGTTATCAAATAAGTATTGGGTGAGGGTTTTAGTTTTAATAGTTTGAAAGTTGAAAAGTATAACCAAAGGTAAAATTTTAGATTAATGAGCTCAAAATTAAATTTTGACAGCTCTATTAGCTCCAGAAGATGATTTTTGACTTTGTAAGATAGTTGGTACAGAACCTGAAGTTTTTAGGAGTAATTTTTATCATTAATAGGATTTTTAATGTCTTAGTAACTTAAGGTTGACCATGGTCAACTTTCTGTCAAAATGACCCCATGTTGATAATTTGATGATTCCAACAAGTCCAAAATGCGTTTTCCTAGTCAATTTGCATATGTGGTTTGTTTTCTTAGGATTTTGAACAAATCTTGAGGATCCATTCGGGAACTTTGGAATTTGAAATGTTGCTAGTTTTAGCTGTTTCTAGTGCAGATGAAGATCCTTTTTAGTGTTTTTGATTGCCCCGTGATGTTCGTTTAAATTAGGGCGCATCTGATGTCTATTTTATTTAAGTTTTCTATATCCTTTTGCATGTTTTTCTGTGTTTTAATGTTTGAATGTTGTTTTGGTAGGTATTTGACGTCAGACTGGCCAAAATAGGGAAAAAGTGAGAGAATGCCCAGAAAAGAGGATTCACTGGTAGTGGAATGGAAGTACGGTCTGATCTGCCTTGAAATTAGAGCACATCCTATGTCTTCTAGTTGAAGTTTTACCTATTCTTACGTTTGTTTTTATGTATTTTAATGTTAGAATATTTTATTGTAGGTTTTAGGTGTCAAAATGACCAAAAGGAGGAAACGATAAAAAAAAACTACTAGAAATTGAGTAATTTATGTTCACATTTATGATCGTAAATAAATTCACATACTGCAAATTAGGACGTGGAAATGTATAGGTGAATATAGGACCCTGCTAAACAGGTCAATGTATGAAGAGGAATATAAATGCATGTCTAATATAGAACCCATATATAAAGAAGAAGCCAAGCAGTTAGGAGAACCTACAATAGAACTTGTGATGGTTCATAAAGTATATGCACGATATTAGTCCAGAAAACATAGAAGGCAACTGATGGCCAGCTTAAAGGCAATCCACAAGCCGCAAGTCAATGTACGGTCATGGATTGGGTCCCAAAATTTATCGACACATCAATTTGTTATTTTAGGATTCCACCTTTGTGGGCCATTATGAATAGTCCTATCAGGTTTGCTTTGCAAAGAGTCGGCTAGCTAGTTTGTAGATTTAGTTTTTACATGTTAGTTAAGAGTGTTTGGACAAGTTCTATGGTTCTTCTCTTTCTAATATCTTAAATGATGAACACCATTATTATTTATAGCCTTATTATTCAAATTAAGTTTATAAATTCCTTTAACTTATATTCTTGTTATTTTCTTACCAGTATGAGTAGCTAAATCCTATACTGAGGTTGTGAAACTCAATGTGGTTGTAAAGTTCATAAGATTTTCGTGTATTGTATGATATTAGGTCGATAAGATATAAATATTCTTCTCATTATTAATTACAACATTAACATATGCTATAATATCTTATTCTTTAGATTCGAAAGAGCATGTTAGGATTCGATAGAAGAAGCTTTGCATGAACTCGAAGCGCTAAGCCTCATTTGATAAATTCATATTTGGGATAGTAATATTTACTTAGTGTAATTTGTTGCGCTTATTTAAATAACTCATATAGTTGTGAAATATTATATAAACATAAATTTTTCAACTCTTGGAAAAGATTCTATGTGAAAATATTATATAAAGATAAATTATTCAACTCTTGGAAAAGATTGCGTTATGATACAGTAACTGAGTACATATCTAGAATGCGAATATATGTAATTGCACTAAAACCAACAGAAGAATGCAGCCCAATATGGAAAATTACTTTAATATCATAAGTTTACATTCAGTGCTTTAATATCATCAGTTTACATTCATATTTATTTACTACAATTTTTAGTTCAATTATACAAAATCTCTTCAACCCTTACAAAATAAAAGTCGACTATTAATCTGGTATTCATCCCAGTAGTAAGCATTTTCTCCCTATTCCCTATGAAATTCAACCCCAACCTTGTTTGGGTTACTATGTTTGTATACAATCGCGTTACATTATTTTAAAGTGTATCTTGAGTATATCACGGACCATGGATCCAAGCATTGAAAAGATCCGAGAGATGTGCATGCATGGTTTTCTGAAGTTGAGCAATCTACTATGGAAAGTATGGACCGTAGTTCACATTCACAGTCTGTAAGTCTAGAGAAGACCAAGCTGGAATGAATACTCATGGAAGAAACCATAGACCATGGAATATTTTGTGGTAAAATTGTTCTCAAAAGGAATAGTTAGGATTTCTTTTGTTCTTTGTGTGTCTTCTCTAAACGATGGCCATAGTAATAATTTTAGTTCTCTAGATGTATATCATGGAATCAACTTCAATAATAAAATAAATATCAAGAAACTAATTAATAGATAATCTATTAAACTACCATCTTAATAATTTTTAAAAAATCTCAAAATGGCCTGACTGTATATGGTAAATAATTTGTGTTTCAAATCTTGAGAAAGTGATATTGACTAACATAAGAAACTTTTAAATGTTTATTGTATCTTTAATTGATTACGAAATTTATTTGAAGACTCTTTGGTTTTAATTTTCTTTTGTGAAATATTAACTCAAGTTAGAGAGATTAACTTTTTCTCATATTTTTCATTAATATCAACAGAACTTTAACATATGTTTTCAATTGAAGAATGAAGTTGGAAGTTTAATAGTACCCGATGAATTATCTGGGAAGATCATATGATTAGTTACAACCTAATGTCACTACCACTGTTGATGTTAACTTCGTAATTGTAACTTCTGAAGATGAAGCTAACCTTTACATCATTAAACCAGACATCTTTAGTAGTGATTTGATTATTTATTAGATGATGATCATAGTAAAATATTGTTATAATGAAGTCTGACTATATATTATTTTATGGACTTAAATGACTAGGATGGTTGAAGCTACACAACATGAACAAAGAAAACGAAAGTGAATAAACCAAAAACAGATATCACTTAATGAGAAGGCCCTTATAGATGAACCTGAAATGCAATAAAATAAAGCTTTATTAGTGTCTTGGGATGATAAATTAAGTATTCATGTATGTCCCATCCAGGCACTACTTTTTTCATTTATCTTCCCTTTCAGTGAATAAATTAATTTGTATTAATTTCCTTGCAGGGATTAGAGGTTACAAAGTCATAGCTCAAAATTTATTAGTTTTATCTTAAAATTATTTTATACTAGCTAATAAGTGTGGTGAAAATTCACAAATAAGTCACTTATTCAATTTTTAACATGTACAGGCTAAATAAATGAAAAGAGAGGTTAGATCGTGCTGCTAAGAATGGTCGCATGCTATCTGAAGAGGACAAGCTTGAAGAGGAACCAATTACTGATATTTGGGGTCAAGTCCATAGGGATCACTGATTAGTTCTTCTTCAGGATTATCCTCTCTAGATAGCATGCGACCATCCAAAATAACACGTTCTAGCCTCGCTATCCGATTATTTACCCTATATGCATTCAAAATAGAATAAGTGACTTATTTGGGAATTTTTCCCACACTTATTAGCTAGTATATAATATTTAAGATAAAATAAAAGAAATTAAATATTACCAATTATTGAGTTGTGACTTTGAAACCTCTGATCCGTGTAAGAAATTTAAGACTAATTAATTAAAGAACATAAAGTACAAAAAAGGAAAAAAGTAGTGCACGAATCGTACAGACATGAACACTTTATTCCTCATTCCAATATTCTAATAAATCTTTATTTTACTGCAGATCAGGTTCATTCATAAGGGCCTTCTCAAAAGGTGATATCGATTTTTAGTTCATTCGCATTCGTTTTCTTTGTTCATGTTGTGCAGCTTCAACCCTCCTGGTTTTCACATTCTCAGTCTATCATCATCATTTGAGTGCATAAAATTATACATAGCCAGATTTTATTATAACAATATATTACTATGCTCATAATCTAATGAATAATCAAATCTCTACTAACTTTGTTTAGTTTAATGATGTAAAGGTTAGCTTCACCTTTAGAAGGTACAATAACGAAGTTTACATGAGCAATGGTTGTGACTGTAGTTGTAAGTAATCTTCTTTTCTTCCCATCAAATTCTCTGGGTACTATTAAAGTTCCAACGTCATTCTATAACTAAAAACATATGTTAAAAATTTGTTGCTATTAAAGAAAAATATGAGAAAAAGTTAGTCTCTATAACTTGAGTTAATATCTCATAAAAAAAATTAAAACCAAAAAGTCATCAAATAAAAATAAAATTAACATCTAAAAGTTTCTTAAGTTGGTCAGTGTAACTTTCTCTATATCTGAAACAATAATTTATTACCATATATAATAAGGCTATAATGTGAAAATATTATAAATATTAAGATATTAAGTTAATATTTTATTAGATTATCTATAAATTAGTTTGTTGTAATTTTTTATTATAAAAATTGATTCCACGATACACATCTATCAAAGTAAAATTATTGTTATGACCATCGTTTAGAGTAAACACACACACAAAAAAAAGAAACCCTAACTAGTCCCCTAGGGAATATTTTATAAAATTGAAAGGATAAGAAAGATTCTCTAAATACAACTAGATCTAAATTTTTCCAGAATAGAGTTTGAAGAGAAACAATCACTAAGCTTCATTACTTAAAAAATATTCTCAAAATTTCAGTACTAAAATCTTAAGAAATTTTAGTTATGCAAGTTTTTCCTTCATTAACGAAAACCTAATTAGATGAAATTCTTTTCTTTAACAAAAAAATTATAAAGATAAACCCCCTTTTTGTTGTATGAGAACTTCTCTAGTTTCAAAATTTAAAAAAAATCTCAAAATCCTTTATCAAAAAGTTGTTCAAATGATACATGCATCTTAAGCTAAAACAAATGATAGAGTAATCTCAGTAAAGAGACGACATACCACTATTTGAGCACAATTGATTGTTGAAATAAGTGGAATATAAGACACTATGTCTAGGTGAGTGTTCATGTTATATGCACAATCCATGTATATATAATAATGGAGATTAGAGTATTTTTATATAAAAAATACAAAAGAAACAAAATTAATTAAGAAAAACTCAAGAATGATAGTTGAGAAGCAAGGTGGTTTGAGTATATATAGACAAATAAAGTGAGAAGGCAGAATGTATTTTGAAGATAGATAAGGATCAAACTAATAGGATCATATTTGTAGCTTTGACTTTTTAGAAGGAAAATCATTATTTGCCAAATTTTTACATTTGGTCAATATTTATATATTATTCGTAGAGTGTAGATAGTATATGAGATTCTCATAATTAATTTGTAGTTTGAACAAAGTTAATTAGTCAAGCTACCATGAAGGTCTCTTACGTTTTGCACCCCAACTTGCGTATTCTTTTGTGATTTGCATCCTCTTCTACTTATTTTTATGATTATCACCATAACATATTTATTTTCTTGAAAAATAATAAAACTATTCTCTTTCAAAAAAAATCACGAGGAAAAAATTGAAATACATATAATAAAAAAATTATTATCTTACATAACCCCCTTCATAGTCATCGAAAAGAAATCTCCTTGCACGACCAATGACAATCTAGGAGAAACCTAGTTCTTAAAACTAAACTTTTAGGAAGTTTTGTGAATAAATAAACTGTACAAATATTTGAAATAACCTGGTTTTTGTAAATCGCCAATGGGCACACTGTTTTTGAAAGATTATTGTGTTATCCTTGTTTGAGAAACCTTTTAATTTTTATTTCTTTTAAGTTATAAAATTAAACTTTTAACAAGTGAAGGAGATTAAAAACTAAAACCAATTCTCATTCTTTTATTTTTAAATTTGTAGGACGGAGAATCACATGGGCGGATCTGCATTGCATGACAAATTCATTAACCATCAAAAGATACCAATATACAATCGTAAGAAAGCTGGATATTATTTCTATAACCATGAGCATTGAAGTTCTAAGTTTGTGTCTTAACATTGCCAAAATAGTTAATCAAATTATTTTGGTTTTATCCGAGCAATCCTATCATAACCCAAAATTCAAGATCATGACGAGACTTACCGCATCATTGCAGTGGGTATGCAAACCCCTTACCAACACTGAATACACTTTAAAGTAATATAAAAGAAACAAACAATAAGAAAATAGTCGTAAAATTCAATATTTCATAGGTAAAGATAAAAATTGTAGAAGTTAAACCACCTTAAAACCTAGTGTCATCAGTACAAGAGTTTATTAATACAAAATACAATGTTCAATTCATAAAAATTTCTATCATATAAAAAAGTCAAAAAATAAATATAGATAAAGTTGGTCCACGATTTTGTACGCTGAGAGCTCATCACAACTTCAAGTCAAAGGTTAGTTTTGGATGATGAAAATCAATGAGGGTTACTGCTAAGTTAGTAATTCACCAACTTATTGAGTTCTTAAGTATTACTTATTATCCTTAATTTCATGATTTTTAATGTAATTTTTATGTATTAATCCTTATATGTGAAGGCATTCAAGAGCTATGTTGATAAATAGGAATTTTGAACCAAAAGAGGCAAAAAATGAGTACAAGAACCAAGCCCACAAATTGAACGATGAAAACAGTTAAAAAATTAATATTGTACAGGCGCACTAGGTCATGTGTAGTGCACACAAACTGCGCATATTAGTGAGACAACGAACAAACACTGGAAAGGGGAATCTGGATTGTGCAATCGCACAACGCTATTTGAAGCCTCATTTTAAATGCACCCGAGCCACACTCCTGAAAAAGGGAACTGGCAACATTGGATGTCGTGTGCAAGGTGCATAAGCCCACGGTGGCTACACTTGAGCTGCACACAAGCTGCATAATCAATGGAGGGGATATTTTTTTCGTAGTTTTCAGTCGAATTTGGGGGTTTTGAAGGACAATTGTAGGGATCTTTATTACATTCTGTTATTCCTTTTTTTGCAGCTTTGGATACCAAGTATTAAGAACTTTCTTCTCCATCATCTTTGGAGAGATTTTCCACCATTATTTGTGATTTTTAGCTTTTATTTGAAGTTTGAAGTTTATCAATGGATCAATTTGATAATGATAGTTTGAGTGTATGTTCTTTCACTTTTATTATAAGTAGCTAAAATCCTCAATCTTGAGAGTGTTTGATGTAGGATCTAAATTTGTAATTGAGTCTTATTTATTTGCTTCAATTATTAATTATTGGGTATGGATTTAATTAATTCTCCATATTTTAATTAAAATTAGAGGTTACAAACTCTAATTAGCATCTAATTGTTTTTTCTTTCTTGAGAAAGAAGATAAGAATTAATTGAGGAATTAACTAACTAGGACTAAAATTGAATTCAGTTAATAATTAGTTCTAGAAATATGGCAATTAACTAGAGGTATTTGGTTTTTTGAATTTGTGCACACATTGGGGTTTGAGAAAACCCAAGGTGAATTAAATTAGTGGACTGCCAAATCATTAATATGGTTAAACCCAAGCTTACCCAGGTCAATATCAAAGTTGAAACCAAGCCATCTCCCAATTGTAATATTTAGGTCCAAACATGCACACCCCTGAAGTTTCTCTTATTTGATTCTGTAATGACCCTTTAAAATTATTTTTGCATTTACACCTTCTTTGTACTATTAGAGCTTTCCTGTAGTGGCCCCAAGTTATTTATGACTTGTTGGGACAAGTGGTTCGATGTCCTGATCGTTCGTTTGGTCGTTTTGGTTGTTTGCCTGTTTTAGAGCCTTAACTTAGAATATCATTGACTTTAGTCAAATTTCTTGGTAAAAATGCTCGGAATCAAATTCTGATAGTTCCATTAGCTTCAGAGCATGGATTTTGGTCTAGGGAGACCCTGGGTTGGATTCGGGGAGCTTTCGATTTAGTTTTGTCTAGGTTTTTGTGTTTTAGCCAAGTTGAACTTGAAAGTTTGACTTTGGTCAATATTCGTAGAAGACAGCCTCGGATAGAAATTTGGTCTATGCTATTAGCTCCAAAAATGTTGACTTTGAGCTAAGAGAACCTTTGGTTTAGGTCCCGGGGCTTCCAGAATTATTTTGGGGCATTGAGTTCCGAGTTAGTTTTGGGTATGGGGCCCACTTTTTCTTACAACAATCTCTGTTGGTAAATTCGTTCATTCCATTGAGTTCGGAATATCATTTACACACAAATAGCTCTATTTGTTTGTGAGTATCGGGTTTCGATTGTGCCCAGAATACCCCATAGAAGTTTAGAAAATTGTAGATTTTTCTATTGCGGGTCAGCTTTAAATAGCTGTTGGAATCTTTATTTTCAGCTTTTGCTCTCATCTTCCCAATTCGTTTTCTCCACTATTTTTACACCAAATTCCTTCAAATCTTCAGCTGATCTTACCCATAACTTAGAGGAATAATTGTTGCTAATACGGGTGTATTTTTTGGCCTCGTGAATAGGTAAAATATCTTGTTAACTTCCGTTAATTCCCACAAATTTTATTCTTTCAATTCTTGTTTTTCACAATTTTCAGCTTATTTCTTTCACTTCTTTCAACTCCAACTTCATTTTTCTCAACTCTAATTACTCAAGAACAGTGTATGCTCGTGGGAATTCTCCAAATTATCGTTAATCTCGCTCTTTTATCGTTAGTAAGCCTATTCTTCTTCTTCAAGCCTTGTTCTTCTCTTCATGCTCAAAAACCTCCATAGTTGAGGCTCTTACAAACTTGATTTTTCTTGGGTTAAAGCTGCATTGGAGAGCTTGATTGTTCATGGTAGCTGTATTTTCAGTCCGTGGTCGATTCTTGCTTCCAAATTGGTACGTTTCCGCCGTTGAAAATCGCAATTCTCCACTTTTGTTCTCATGAACTAGTAGTACTTCGGGGCTGTTTTGAGCCCCAAAACGAACTCCGTTTGCGCTCAAATTTTGAGCATGGGTTACTAAATTCACTGCAGGCATAATTGTGAATTTTATTTTCTGTTTCACTTCACAAGCCCTGAGGGTCATTTTTTGACCTGATTTTCAGCCTGATTTTCCATATAGTAATCTAGGTGTCGTTCTTCTCATCTTGAGACCTAGATTATATTCTTGATAGCGTGGCAACTTTCTGAGGCTATTCGGAAGGGGAAGACACATGAGTGATAATTTGTATTTGCAGTTCGACCCCGAGGTAGGTTACGGTTTAAACTCCTTAGACTTTGCATAAATAGAGTAAATTTGTACTAATGGGCATCCTTTGGTTGGGCTTACTAGTTTGTACCACAGACCTTGACCGCTTTATTCATGTCCCATTCCTTTTCTTTCTACGATGACTGTAGTATTTGTTATAGATGATATTATCACCCTTGTGGTCCTGTGTGGCCTTGTTTGACTCTGGAACATAGATGGTGGGTTATATGAGAATGTTCGTGAGTCCCAGGCTGTAACACCACAAAAACCTATTCAGTTGTATAAGGAAAAATCCCAGAAAAATTCAAGTTCCCAGAGACGATGGGTCAAACGATGGTTCGTGGTTGGAGACCACGGTCCATCCAGTGCACTCATCGTCCCTAATTTAGAAGATCCCTAAATTGGTCCCAGAAATGATGAGTCTAAGAATGGTCCATCCTTCTGGATGATGGACCATCGTTCCAGCCTAGACTGATGCTCGTCATTCAGAGTTCAGAAACCTCCCCTTTAGGTCCTAGAAATAATGGGTTACAGGATGGTCCGTCCTTCTTGACGATGGGTCATCATTTCACCCATAGTCCCTGAGATCTAGGAGCTTCTAGACTCCTCCAGTCAAACTACGTATCCCTTTGACGGTCCATCCGTGGTTCCTAAGACCAACCATTTTCCAGCTTTTTCTTATTTAAATCCCAGGGGAAATCTGGTCATTTCCCACCCTATTGTCTACTAAGTGAAGTCGTTTTTACTACTTTTAGAAGGGTTTTCACCCATATTATCCTAAGTCTATCCTAAGATCCTCATTCTTCTCTCAAAAAGGAAAATTCTCCTTCGAGCTCAAGTACTCCAAGTCAAGTCTCCTTATCTTTTCCATTGAAGTGGGTAATCTTCATCTAAGGTATGTGGGTATTTAACAATGGTTTCCTTTAACCCTTGTTCCCAAAATCCCCAATTCTTATGTTGAATTATGAGCTTATGAAATATGGGTTTTTGATCAAAATTGGGGAAAGTTTATGAAATCAGTTTCTATATTAAATTCATGGTTTCTTATTGATTATTCATGGTTTGATTAAGATTCTCTTATTGGTTTTAAAAGCCCAAGCATTAAAGTTGATTTCTAGCATGAAACTATGAATTTGCATGTTTTCAAGAGAAAGTTGTCATGATTAGATATCATGGCCTCTATGTATTTATGAAATTGCATGCCTAATTCTTTAAGTATGAATTTAGTAAGAAAAGCATGTTTTGAATTATGGCTATGCTAAGTCTATATATGTATGAATTTGAATTGCATGGCATCAAATATGTTTTATTGCTTTTCAAACAGTTTTGTCATCAAATATGTCACTAGTTATGAACAGCTTTGACATCAAATATGTCATTGGTTATAAACAGTTTAGACATCAGATATGTCATCAGTATGAACATTTTTGGCATCAGATATGCCCAGTATTATATGATATATATGTATGTTTTGGGAGTAGTATTAGCACCGAGTTGGACAAGGTGAGAGTACCCAAAAAGGTCCCATAACTACGTGCCCCTGTAGGTCTTAAGTCCCCTCTGTTGGGCATCAATTTTAGTGATCACGCCACAGTAATGCCTTTATACCCTGGCAAAGTATATTGGGTCCTCTCGATGAGGCGGATACATCAAATTCCATGTGGCTCACATGGTCTATGTCGATTAGAGAATCTCTCACAGAAAATAGTTTATGCTTTTAAATCTTGCATTTGACTCTTATCAGATTACAGACTTATTACTTATGATTATGTTTCAGCTTATAGAAAGTATTAGAGTCATTGCGCTCAGTTTATCTTTAAAAGCATGATTTTAGTTATTTAAGTATACTTAGCATGTTTTCATCATGTTCATGCATTACTCACATACTTAGTACATTCCATAGTACTAATGCATTATGCATTGCATCCTTTGATGATGCAGATTCAGGTTTCCCTTCACAGCTTCGTGGCTAGAGTTCCTCGCCACTCATGCCCAGCTTTGGCGAGTCCTTATAGTACGAGGACTAGACCTTATTCTAGCTTTTCTATGCTTCTTTTCCTTCCAAATTGTTGAGTTAGTTGTGGTATTGTCCCATAAACCCCTTATGTTAGTTGTAGAGGCTTTTCAGACATAGTGTATTTGGGTTCCATCAGATGATTGTATCTCTTGATTTGACTATCTGGTTATGATATTCTGAGTCTTTATCTATGATTGCTTTCGCTTATCTTTTGTTATGTTTGAGAATGCTATGACCAAGGGTTAGTTTGGGATTCTTGTGGTCCCAAGTCCCGTGTTACGTCTAGGGAGAAGCCTCAGGGTGTGACAAATTTGTACCAGAGCCTCAGGTTCAAGAGTCCAAGGATGTCCGAAAGCTGCATCGAGTAGAATCTCTCTCATGTGTGTGAAGCGCGCCATACATAAGAAAGGGAAGTTATGAGGTATCTTAGAAAAACTTCACTTCTTTCATGATCACATTGTGCGATAAAGCTTAAGTCTAATGTTCCTCTAATCCTTATCTTATGCATTTCAGATTGTGCCTCCTCGACGAGCTATGCCTCCCCGAGCCGCTTGGAATGCTGCTCCTCAAGTTCCGGTTCCAGATGTCATGAATGATGAGTTTAGGAATGCTATTCACTTTCTAGCCCAGACTTTGGCTAGTCAAGCCAACCAGCCGGCTCCTGCCCCCATCCATCCTCAAGGAGGGGTAACAGCCCGAGTTCATGACTTTATCCGTATAAACCCACCAGAATTTTGGGGTTTTAAAGGGAGTGAGGACCCGCTCAACTTTATTGATGAAGTGATGAAGATCTTTGAGGTTATGCAAGTAGTTGGGGTTGATTGTGTTGAGGTTGCATCCTATCAACTCAAAGATGTGGCTCACATTTGGTTCACTCAATGGAAGGAGGCTAGGGTGAGGGATGCGATCCCCACGACTTGGGAGTGTTTTGAGAGAGCCATTCTTGATCGTCAGATTTTGAGGTTGAGGAACAAAGAAGTCGCTCGGTAAATGTCCTTTGAGGAATCAACTAGATGAGGGTGCCACTTGAGAAGCGGAAGGGGCCATGAAGGCCAAATATCCTCATCTCTTTCCTTCCGACTCAGTTCCAGCTTGAGGTACTAGTTTCCTCCTTAGTATGTCCCTCCGATTCTACTCAATCAGTTCCTCTCATAATTTTGGCATGCACCCATGTTTTATGAAGTTAGTTTATCATGTTTTCAAGTTGAAAAGTTCAAGTTTTATGATTACTCTATGATTTCCATATTTTGATGTTTGGTTGGGCTGTTTTCTCCTGAGTTTCCCTTGTCTAGTCTTCATTCAAGGACGAATGATCTCAAGGGGGAGATATTGTAACACCTCGGAAATCTATTCAGCTGTCTAAGGAAATATCCCATAAAAATTCAAGTTCCTAGAGACGATGGGTCAGACGATAGTTCTTGGTTGGAGACCACGGTCCATCATGTGCACTCATCATCCCTGATTCAGAAGACCCCTAAATTGGTCCCTGAAATTACGAGTCTAAGAACGGTCCGTCCTTCTGGATGACGGACCGTCATTCCAGCCTACACTGATGCTTGTCATTCAGAGTTCAGAAACCTCCCCTTCAGGTCCTAGAAATAATGGGTTACAGGACGGCCCATCCTTCTTGACGATGGGTCATTATTTCACCCGTAGTCCCTGAGATCCAGGAGCTTCTAGACTCCTCCAGTCAAACTACGGATCCTTTTAACAGTCTGTCCTCCTGGACGACAGACCATCGACCAATTTGTTGTCCCTAAGACCGATCATTTTCCACCTTTTTCTCAATTAAATCACAGGGGCATTTTGGTCATTTCCCACCCTATTGTCTACTAAGTGAAGTTATTTTGAGTACTTTTAGATGGGTTTTCACCCATATTATCCTAAGTCTATCCTAAGTTCCTCATTCTTCTCTCAAAAAGGAAAATTCTCCTTCGAGCTCAAGTCTCCAATCTCCAAGTCAAGTCTCCTAATCTTTTCCATTGAAGTGGGTAATCTTCATCTAGGGTATGTGAGTATTTAATAATGGGTTCCTTCCACCCTTGTGCCCAAAATCCCGAATTCTTATGTTTAGTTATGAACTTATGAAATTAGGGTTTTTGATCAAAATTGAGGAAAGTTTATGAAATCAATTTTTATGCTAAATTAATGGTTTGATTATGATTCTCTTATAGGTTATAATAGCCCAAGCATCAAAGTGGATTTCTAGCATGAAACTATGAATTTGCATGTTTTCAAGAGAAAGTTGGCATGATTAGATATCATGTCATCTATGTATTTATTAAATTAATTGCCTAATTCTTTAAGTATGAATTTAGTAAGAAAAGCATGTTTTATATTATGGCTATGCTAAGTCTATATATGTATGAATTTCAATTGCATGGCTTGATATGTCGTATTGCTTTTCAAACAGTTTTGGCATCAGATATGTCACCAGTTATGAACAGCTTTGATATCAGATATGTCATTGGTTATAAACAGTTTTGACATTAGATATGTCATCAGTATGAATAGTTTAGGCATCAGATATGCCCATTATTATATGAGCTATATGTATGTTTTAGGAGTAGTATTAGCACAGAGTTGGACAGGCTGAGAGTACCCAAAAAGGTCCCAGAACTACGTTCCCCTGTATGTCTTAAGTCCCCTCTGTTGGGCATCAGTTTTAGTGATCACGCCACAATAATGCCTTTATACCCTGGCAAGGTATATTGGGTCCTCTCGATGAGGCGGATATATCGAATTATATGTAGCTCACATGGTCTATGTCGGTTGGAGAACCTCCCACAGAAAACAATTATGCTTTTAAAACTTGCATTTGACTCTTATTCAGATTTCAGACTTATTACTTATGATTATGTTTCATCTTATAGAAAGTATTAGAGTCATTGCGCTCAGTTTATCTTTAAAAGCATGATTTCAGTTATTTAAGTATACTTAGCATGTTTTCATCATGGTCATGCGTTGATCACATACTTAGTACATTCCATAGTACTAACGCATATTGCGATGCATCCTTTGATGATGCAGATTCAGGTGTTCCTTCATAGCTTCATGGCTAGAGTTCCCAGTCACTAACGCCCAGCTTTGGTGAGTCCTCATAGTACGAGGACTAGACCTTATTTTAGCTTTTCTATGCTTCGTTTCCTTCCAGATTATTGAGTTAGTTGGGGTATTGTCCCATCAA
The DNA here is from genome assembly GCA_003996215.1 of Jaltomata sinuosa. NCBI lineage: Eukaryota > Viridiplantae > Streptophyta > Magnoliopsida > Solanales > Solanaceae > Jaltomata > Jaltomata sinuosa. Next base: position 41,821 of record QJPP01002368.1, read on the forward strand.
CTTCTTATATTAGTTGTAGAGGCTTTTCACATATAGTGTATTTGGGTTCCATTGGATGATTGTATCTCTTGATTCAACTTTTTGGTTATGATATTCTGAGTCTTTATTTATGATTGCTTCCGCTTATCTTTTGTTATGCTTGAGAATGTTATGACCAAGGGTTAGCTTGGGATTTTTGTGGTCCCAAGTCTCGTGTTACGTCTAGGGGGTAGCCTCGGGGAGTGACACATGCATCATTATTATTATAGTAGAGCTGGCTATCTGTATTGTAGAATGATTGGAGCATGTGCAAGATCGATAGGTTAATTATGGGTCGGAGGCTATTGTTGTGATTGTGTTTACCATTCATCATGCATATATAGGGAATTCTTTATGATTTTACTATAGTTTGGGCTTTGGGCCTACGATTGCTGAATTTCTAAACTATGCATGGCCCGTAGGACCCATTTTTGATAAAAATCATTGAAAAGTGGTTTTGGTACCGTCTTAATGGATCTTTTTGGGGTAAGAAGGAATTAAAGGATGTTTTATCATCATTTCCACTTATACTATACTTGGTGGGGTCGAGCGCTAGACTTGTTTCACTATAACTTTTGGGGTGATGCTTATCTAAGTGGGGCAATGCACTAGGACTATTTGACTTACTGATTTAGACCTGGATACTCTCAGGGTAGCTTTAGTTGGTGATTTTTGAGATTGTGGGGCATCTAGTATGTTGGTCAGGGGCCTCTATGGACCTTGTTGTTTCAAACCAGGGGCTACGAGATGTGAGTGCCGGAGGGGAGGTATATGGCGTAGGAGAGGCATACGGATGTGACCATCCATGGGTCATGTCTTCTGGGACTTATAGGATGTTAGAAGCGGGTAACATTTTGTACTACTATCACTCTTGGCTTAGCATGGCATGTCATATCATTCATTTGTGTCAGGTACCACCCTTGTTTGTTATTTGTTGATTGTATGCTTCAGTAGTATGGAATGTCAGAGGATTTGTCTTCAGTTGTTGTGTTCCTTGGGTGTACGGTCTCCCGTAGGACTGTAGGTAGACTTATTGTTACTATTTTGCTCTATTGGATCCTATTGTGGTTCTTATGACTTTAGATATTGTTAAGGTAAAACTTGGGCTTCTAGTTGCTGAATTCTTGACTTGAGATTGCATGCTTAGTTGGGTTATCATTAATTTTATTCGAACATGTTTACTATTTCTTCCTCTCTTTCTCTATTCGTTAAGGTTACAAGTATACCACCTGTTTTCTAAACTCTTTTTTGTATACTTGTTGTTGCGAGAATCCTGGGTACGTGTTTCTTTCTTTTGCCTGTGATGTGTATTCTTTTAGCTAGCCATATGTATTGTTCCTGCTTGTATTCCTTCTATGCTAGCTTTCGTGTACTTTTTCGTTGCCTTTTGTGACTAGTTGTTTTCTATTCTGCTTATTACTGCTCTTTTATCTTATATAAGACCAGTCGGCCTATGATACCTATTGGGTACCGGTTTCTTTGCAATTGGTGCTCATTCTACACTATGTATCTTCTGGTGCAGATCTTAGTGTGGGCCATCACCGCTAAAGTGTGGGATTTATGCTTGGAGATCTTTCGGACTATCCAGACTGAGGGTGAGTTCTTGGCGACCGGAGCTTAGCTTTAGTTTATCTTCTATATCATGTACTTTGATAGTACTCACAGACAGTTATGTATATATTATTTTGGATGCTTCGTACTCCTTATATGTAGTTCTAGCTCTATACTATTATACTAGTTATTGGGATTTTGGTTTAGCTTCTTCAGATGTATATATATATTCCTGTATCTACTTTCTTTAGCCTATTTCCCTTTCTTCTGCTTAATTATATCATTCCCCTCTAAAGTGTTAGATAGTAGCTCAGTACTAACCATTCTGGGCTACAAGGATTGGTTTGCCTTCTGGGGGTTGTAGGTTCCATCATGGCCGAGAAATCAAGTTGTGATAGCTTTGTATCAGAGCCTAGGTTCACTGGCATCATTGGCATAGGAGCCAATGTCTAGTAGAGTCCTGCGAATAAGGGCGGAGACGTCCGTACTCAATCTTTGAGAGGCTATAGTGACATCTTTGGAAATATAACTCTTTTATTTGCTTCTGTGTTGTGTGTACTCCTTGGGAGTTTCTTGAAATCTCATTTGTTCTCGTTCATTCTTCCACAGATGGCTCGTACAAGATCGTTGGTGTCAGGTAGAGACAAGCCTCAGACTCAAGGTAGGGGCCGGGTAGGTCATAAAAGTAGGGGTCGAGGATGTCTCTGAGCAGCGGCAACTACTAGAGTTAAGATAGGGCCCGAGCATGATCATGAGCCAGAATTTGCTCTCGAGCAGCATGTGGACTACGGGGAAGCCTAGGTACCACCATCTTCAATGCCAGCTTCAGCCCCAACTCAGTCTTCAGATATTCGGGGCTTACTGTTACAGTTGTTGGGTATGATTGGAGAGAGGCCTTCTAAGGCATCACAAACATCCGCTCATTGGGTAGCCTTGGGTTCACCGAATTCAGGAGAGCAGCCTATTACTGTGGCTCCCCATGCCGAGGTTATTCCGTTCCCATTAGTTGCACAGCCTCCTACTCCTTGCCCAGCTATGACAAATATGGAGCAGAGGACGTTGGGTAGATTCTTGAGATTGGCACCTCTGAGGTTTGCTGGTACTTCTGGGAAGGACTCCCAAGACTTTATTACTACTTGTGAGGAGATGCTGCACCATCTGGGGTTGTTGGAGACTCACGGGGTTTGCTATACTACATATCAATTGGAGGGCCTAACGAAGTTATGGTGGAGGGCCCAGGTTGCTTGCAGATCATCATCGTCACCTCCTTTGACTTGGTCCGAGTTTCATATGGCCTTTATGGACAAGTTCTTACCTTAGAGTTACAGAGAGAGGCAGAGAGAGGAGTTTACTAGACATACCCAAGATACCATGACCATCTCAGAGTACGAGATCTATTTCCATTAGCTTGCTTTATTTGAGGCCATGAATATGCCTACTAAGTCTAACAGAGTCCATAGATTTGTTTGGGGGCTACATAGAGAGTTTAGAGAGCCTACATAGATATTGGTTGCTAGTGGTTGGTCATTCCAGGCTATTGTGGACTATACCCATACTGTAGAAGATTCGCGTCATCATGACCTCGGGGCCAGAGATAAGAGGCCTCGACATCAAGGTATCTACAGTGGTTCTCATTATGGTGGTAGGGGTTCATGACAGTATGGCTGAGGTTATCATCCGTAGAGGAACCAGAGTCAGTCTAGTCGACTAGTTCAGGCTTCACTTTAGCCTTCTGGTTCTCAGTTTGAACAGGGTCAGAGCAATCTGCCAGATGTACATTCTAGCATAATCCTCTGCATTGTTTGTTGTTTTAACAGCCAAAAAGTAAGCTAATTTAGTCGTTCAATCCACTATCACCTAAATCAAGTCATGCAAGGTTCACGTCTGTGGCAATCCTTTTATAAGGTCTATATGTATCACTTCCTATTTCCACTCCAGAATACTTGCTGGAAGTTAGGAAATTTAGTCACAAAGTCTGAAACGCTTCTCTTCTTACTATTCAACAAATAAACAACCTTCAAATCATGGTACACTTTAGTGGTTCACAGATGAATGGTGTATCTAGAACTATGCGCTTTGGCCACAATCCTTTCTCTGATACCATCAACATCAGGCATAATGAATCTACATTGGTACCTCAAAACTCCATCATCCCCTAGTTCAAAAGCCATAAACTTCTATGAAATGATTTATTCTTTCAACTAAAGCATAAAGGGATCGTCGTACTGCTTTGTCTTTACTTGAACCACTAACGATGATTCTGACCCATTACAAGCCACTACTCTTCCATCTTTGGAGTCAACAAGGCAAACTCCTAAACGGGTAAGTTGATGGACATCATTCTCAAGATCTTTCTTACCCACTTCTATATGTGTAGTACTCCCCATAGATAACATGCTAAGCATATCAAAAACTATATTTTCTTTCCCTGGGTGGTAAACTAAACTCATATCATAATCTTAGAGAAACTCAAGCCATCTCTGATGCCTAAGGTATACCTCTCTCTGTCTGAAAACATTCTAGAGGCTTTTTGTGATATGTGAAGACATCCACATGCATGCCATTAAGGTAGTGACATAATATCATCCAAGCAAAAACAACTGTCGCTAACTCAAAATTGTGAGTTGGGTATTCTTCTCATGTACTTTTAAGTTTTCTAGAAGCATAGGCTATGACCTTACTATGATGCATCAAAACACAACAAAGGCCTATTCTCAAAGCAACACAATAAATCACAAAACCATCTATTCCTTTTGGTATGGTCAATATTGGAGTAGAAGTCAACCTAGTTTTTAAATCTTGGATGTTTTTCTAACAAGCCTCCGACTACTAAATTTTTTCTTTCTTCTGAGTTAACTTGATTAATAGGGAATCAATGGATGAGAAACCTTCTTCAAATATATAGTATTAGCTGGCCAAGCTGAAGAAACTTCAAAAATTTGTTGAGGTAGTGGGTCTAGGACAATTCTTTATTGATTCTATTATATGAGAGTCAACTCTAATGCCATCACCGTACACTACATGGCCGAGGAATTCTACAAATTTCCACCAGAATTCACACTTACAAAATTTAGCATACAACTCTTTGTCCTTGAGCGTCTGTAGAATAATTCTAAGGTGATGAACATGCTCTTCTTCACTACGGGAGTATATCTATATGTTGTCCAGGAAGACAATCACAAAAATATTGAGATGCTACTTGATTACTCTATTAGCAAGATCCATAAAGGTTGTAGAAGAATTAGTTAGGCCAAAGACATGACAAGAAATTCATAGTGGCTATATTGGGTACGAAACACAGTCTTAGGAATGTCACACTCTCGAACCTTAAACTGATGGTAACAAGATCTAAGGTCAATCTTTTAGAAATATGAGGCACCATAAAGTTTGTCAAGTAGGTAATCAATTCTAGGAAGGGGATACTTGTTCTTAATGGTGACATTGTTCAACTGGCAATTATTTATGCACATTCTAAGAGATGTATCTTTCTTATGCACAAAAAGTATTGGGTAAATCCATAGAGCTAAACTTGGACTAATAAAACCCTTATCTAGAAGGTCCTTCAACTAATCTTTGAGCTCTTTCAATTCTACTAGATCCATTCCATATGGTAGAATGGTGACAGATTGATTATCAGGAAGAAGGTCTATCCCAAAGTCTATTTCCCTTTGGGAGAGACTTCATAAGTCAATAATCTACCAACTTATTGAGCCTTTACTCATTAATTAGTTCTATGTTTTGATAAGATTTAGAGGTTTTTATAGCCTTTATTGATGTCTATGCAGGTTCTTATGATCAAATATGGAAAATGAGAAAATGAACCCAAAAAGAGCCAAAAGGGAGTGAAGTGTGAAGTGAGCAAGCAAAACAAAGATTCTGCTGAGAGATGCGGCCCTCGTGCGACACACACTTGGCTTAGGGTGAACTGCACCTCCCACTGCATGGAGATGAAAGTTTACTGAAGAATCTTATAAGGGGTGCGGTCGCTATGCGACGCACACAATTCCTTGTGCAAACCGCATCCCCTTCGCATGAATCTGCCTAGTTTACTGAGTCACTGGATCACTGAAGCAGGGTATGCAATGTGCACATCACAACGTGCGAAACGCACATCGCTCTGCACACTGACGAAAGGTCATTTTTGTCCAAAGTTATGTGATGTTTTTGGAATGTTTATAAACCCATTTTAGGCACAATTGTAAAGGAGTACAACTAGCACTGAGTTTTGAGAATAATTTTTCTTAGCTTTGTGAACAAGTTTTCCCTTTTATGAACAAGAAGAGAGTTTCTTACAATTCCTTCTTCCCAATTCTTAGAACCACTATTTGTCTACAAATTGAGCTTGGATATTGAGAAATTTAGCTTGAATGGAAGGGAAATTGAATACCCATTTGGTTATCTCTTTCTTTAAGCATGAGTAGCTAAACCTTATATCTAGGGATGTGTTGATGATGGGTATTTGATAAATAGGTGTGGGTGTTGTTAATTTTGCTTATAAATGCTTATTTTACATAGTTCTAGTGATTTCACCATATTTTAACTCTAAAATTGGTGGTTGTAAACATTGATTTTCCTTATTTGGTTATGGTTTTGCTTGCAAGAAGAAGATTGTAGCTTAAGATGATAAATTGCTAGTAGAAACTTGGGCTTCCATTTAGATTGAGGCTAGAAATAGCTCAAATCGATTGAATCACCCACTTAAGGGTCTAAAACTAGGAATAGTATGACCTCCATAAACAATAGATTGGTTGTTTATAGATTAATCACTAATGCTTGACTTAAGGCTGTTGAATATATGATTGTTGATCGAGAGATAAATAACCATACCGAAAACCAAGGTTACCCATGTTGTTTAGCATGCATTTTCATGAATAAGCATTCCCCCTATCCCATGTTTGAGTCCCATTTGACACACATGCCTCTTGTCCTCTCTATTATCTACACACAATTTTACTTTATTGCTTTATTTTATTGAATTATGAAATTGTGACAGATTCCGAATTCCCCCCTTTTTATATTACTCACTCTCGTTGTGAACTCTATTTTATAATCACCTAGGATAAACTCTAAATTAACTATGGGATCGACCCCAAAATTCATTCGGAATTATAAATGTGTTTTGCTATAACGATTATTGATACCTTCTAATAGGAGAGTACAATTGAGAGTTACCAAAAAGGGCGCCATTGCAGGGGAATTAAGTTGTTTAGCCTTTTTGATTGTAGATTTGAAATCATCTTCAGAGTGTTTGTTTCTTTTTACTTTATTTGTTGTTTGTGCTGTGATTGAGCAGGCTAGTCCATGAATGAGGTAGGTAACAATGACAGTGTTAATGAAAATAACAAAGGGCACCTGGATGAGGCCAATGAACCTGTGCCACTAGTTTGAGTAGGTGCAATTCGTCTACCCCCACAATGGGAAATGCGATATTTCACGTTACTAGCATAATGCTCCATTTGATCCAAATGAAGGGTATGTTTGGAGGAGAATCCCACGAAGATGACAACCAATATATCCATAAATGTTTGGAGATATTCCAACCGTTCATATTCAAAAATATCTCCATAGAATCTATTCGATTACGCCTATTCCCCTTCTCTCTAATGGGGGAAGCCATAACATAGTTGGAGGAATAGTTGGATGGGTCAATTACCTCTTGGGCTGAGTTGGTAAGTGCCTTCACTACTAGGTTCTTTCCTCCATCATGAATGATACAACTGCAGGATGAAATTACCAACTTCCACCAACTGCCCAGTAAGCCCATGCATGAGGTATGCGTGAGATTTAAGAAGAAGCTCATGTTATGTCCTAAACATGGATTTCCACAATGTCTTTCTACAAATCTTCTTTAGATCCTTGAACTTGATGAACAAGTTTGTCGCCAACAATCTTGGAGGTGGCACCTTCATGGATCTACAATATCCTCTTGCCTCGACTTTGCTAGAAAGGATGACTAAAACCAATTAAGCTTGGCACACAAGGGAGGTGGATGTTCCTACCTCAGTCACACCCTCATCTATCTTAAAAAATTAAATGAGAAAGAGATATGAAGAGACGGATGAGACCATGTCCAAAATGATGACTCAAATAGACTTGATGGCTAAGCATGTGATGGGAGCCCGAGGTGCTAAGGGTGTGAATGTTATAAGTACACCGGAGATCAAAGAGAGTGATGATGAGCTCATGACTGTGGTTTATGGTAAGCTTTGCTTTGTATAAATAGGTTCTCATCCCGAGTATTATCTCTGTAGTATCGTGGTTTTGTGGCACTTTCGACGCTTCAAACATGGAATTGGAGTATGTTCTTTAGCAATTTTTAGTATATTTGATGTGTTTTTGAGTCTTTTGCAGGAAAACATGATTCATAGACTAAATATGGAGAAAAGACTGCAAAAGTGGCTAAAACTGACTTCTACGACTCAACCCCACGAGTCGTGAATTCTTCCACGAGTCATGCAAGCTAGTCATGGAAAGAGTACTGTAGATAGTGCTGGAGCCTGAGTTCTACGGAAGATTTATACGAGTTGTGGACTTGTCCATGAGTCATGATTCCTGCTTGTGAAACCTTCTTAGAGAAGGATAAAAAGTTGTGAGATTGATGACTCAATTCCACGAGCCGTGATTCATGTCACGAGTCATAGAATGAACTTGTGGAAGGGAACCCCCAAGGGGGATAAAACCTCTGAGTTTCACGATTACCTTTGACGACCCATAGAAGCTTCCACAGACCATAGACTATGTCCGTGGAAGCTGCCGATTCCAGTTTTCCTTGTTTAATTAGGATAGGATTTCTAATGTCTATAAATACCTTTCTTAGGTTTACTTTTATGTTTTATGCTCGATACTTTGTAGGAAATACATTTGAAACGTTGTGATCTTTTTTTATTCTTTGTTTTGAGAGTTAATCACAGTTAATCACATTCATCTTTCTTTATTCTTTAGTTCATCTTCATCTATTCAAGTTTAAGGATTTCTTTACTTCTTAATTCAAGTATATGATCATGAACGCATATATAACTTCTGATTGTTTACTTATAACTAGGAGTAGCTAAATACACAACTAGGGTTATGGGAACCATGAAGGATTAACGAAGTAGAAAAAGTATTTGGTAATTCTAAGGTGGTGTTTATGCATGTATTGTTCTTCCCTTTGCTTTGATTGCTTTTTAATGGTGGCCAACATTAGAACTTTCCTTATTTTTACTTTCCGAAACAAGGAGGTAACAAATGGGAAAATGGATGTTTACAATGGAGATTTGAGGATTCTAACCCTCATCTAATAGCTTGACCTTGTCCGGAAATATCTAATCTGGGATCAAGAGTAAGGGTTAGAAAAGCATACAACCACAGCAGGACCAAGGCGTGTGGTGAAATTAATCTATTTGAGGGACCGACTAATTAGGTGAACCTAACTTACAGATCTTGCATGATAAGCACGAAACTAGTTTACTAAGTACAATGCCTTACTAAGTTATAATATCATGGGGTACACTACCCTAGTCACTCCTCTCATTGATTACAACTCTTAAAACTATTACTTGTTACTTATTAGAATTTGATTTACAATTATTACTTGTTCTTTAAAAAAAACCTTCGTAGGGAAATAATCGGCTAAGAGCCCAAGTAAACATAATTGACACTAGTCCTTCCATATTCCTTGTGTGATCGACCCTAACCTTGGTTAGGTTCTATATTTGAACAACGACCGCTTACACTTGTAAAAGGAGGTGTAATTTGGGCGTATCAAATTTTGGCGTCATTGTCGGGGAATATGATTCAGGATTAAGAGAAATTGTGTTTATTTCACTATTAGTCCTTATTTCCTGATTTTACTTCTTCTGTTATTTTTATTTTGTTACATAGGTTGCACAAATGTGCATGCCTAATATAAGGAGTCAAGGCAATCCCTTGATCCCTTACAGTCTGAAACTCCAACGTATTTTGAGAAATATGGCTAAATAGGTAGTTTACGAGACACTGAAATAGGCCACTACTAGATTGTTGGCCGAAGAAGAGCAGAGGCAAAATTAAGGGGAAGACGCCCTTGCTGCTGAAGATGCTTAAATTGCAGCAGACCTTATAGCTCAAAATACAATAGCTAAGTAGGCAAGACAACCACGATAACAAGCTGCTCGTCAAGCCGCACTAGATGCGCAAGCTGCTAATCAAGCCGCACTAGATGCGCAAGCTGCAGTAGACAAGGCAGGCCGATGCAATGCAAGAAGAGTAAATAGAGGTAGACATATGCAGCAACCCTGACACATCCCTTGGGTTAATGTTGATGATGATGATTCAAGAACAACAGGTCCCATAGTATTGGTACCGCTGCCCGATGGTGTAAAGTTTGATATTACGAGCACTATGATTCGGTTGTTGTACCTGAAGGCATTATTTGCTGGCAAGCTCACAGATGACACAAACTTGCACTTGACAAACTTTATTGGGATCTGCAGGAACTACAATCTTCAAGGGGTGGATCAAGATGCTATATGATTGTGGATCTTTCCATTTTCATTGAATGGAGAAGCAACACTTTGGCTTGCAGAACTACCAGATACTTTTATATTTACATGGGTTGAGCTGAGAGATTAATTTTTAGAGAAGTTCTTCCCTTCATCTAGGATGTTGTAGCTAATGTAGGAGATCTATAATTTCAAATAGCTTCCCACAAAGGCATTATAGAATTTCTTCTCTCCGGTCTTGTCTCCTCACTAAGTGGCTGCACACACCTGTCTTAAAGATAGAGTCAAGCACGAGACGGGTGTGCGGTTCAATAACAAGCTAAACCAAGTCCCAAATCAAGGAATCCCTTCAGGTCAGTTGATGGAGATTTTCTACAAAGCATTAAATGCAAACACTGAGACATATAGCAGACACAGTGACTAGAGGAGCGTTCATAGAGAATACTTATGATGAAGCCTCAATGATGCTTGATAGAGTTACCAAGACAAACAGAGCCTGGCATATGAGAGACGCGGAAAGATCAGTAGGAACTTATGTAGTTGGGAAATCCACTGACCATGAAGAATTCCAGGAAGTCAAATAGAACTTTGCATCTCTTCAAACAACTGTTGATCTAATCATGAAATAAATTCTTAATGGCAGTTTTTAGATGGTAAAAGCAGTAGGTACACAAGGTAGAGCATCTAGACAAGATGATTACAACTCTAATGAAGAAGAAAATTATCTGAATGATCAAGTGATGGGTTTCTGGGCCAATGGCAAAGGCAATCAAAGTTGGAACAAGGATAGAGATGGCAACTACAATTGGTTTGGATACAGAGATAGGAGTAGAGGTAGATATGGTTATTGGAACAAAAGGGATAGCTACAAGAATGATAGAAGTGTACTGTATGTCCCTTCTGGAAATCATGAGTCAGGATCCAAACAACCATCCATGAGAGACTTGCTCAACAAAGTATTTCAAAAGGTTGATTCTAGGGATGCAAGCATGAAGGAGATGCGCGCTGAACTCTCAGGAACAGGTCAAACGGTAGAGGCTCATTCTATCACAATAAAGTAGATTGAGGCACAAATAAGCCAAATGTCTTCAACCCTGAATTCGCGCCAAAAGGGTACTCTTCTAAGTGACACAATTCAGAATCCAAAGAATGATCGACAAGTTATAACTGTGACTACCTGAAGTGGAAAACAGACTGTTGATCCTCCAATGCCTATAACTGTGGATAAGCCAGTTGAGCTTGAAACTAATCATGATAAGATTGTGGTATAGTCTGAAGAGAAAGATAGCAATGAAGGTTCAAGTGAGAAGATGTCTTCTGAGGCAAAAGCTAAAGATAAAGAGGTTGTGCCAGTCTTGAAGCCCATGCCATTGCCTCCTCCACCTTACCCACAAAAATTGAAGATTAGGGTTAAGGAAGGTAAATTTCACAAGTTCATCTCCATGCCTAAACAACTTTCAGACAATATTCCCTAAGTTAAAGCATTGGATTAGATGCCTGGGTAGGCAAAGTTTATGAAGGATCTAGTGACTAGGAAGAGAAGGGTTAGTTTTGATCCATTTGACAATTTGCACCATTGTAGTAAAATAGCATCTTGTTTTATGGTGCAGAAAAAGAAACACCCTAGAGCTTTCATAATTCCTTGCACGATTGGGGCCTTCTACTTTGCCAACTCTTTGTGTTATGTGGGTGCTAGTATTAATCTTATACCACTAGCACTGTACAATTAGATGGGATTAGGAGCCCCAACAGTGACTACAATGCAACCTCTTATGGCAGATCGCACAGTGAAAATTCCTGTGGGAATTCTCTATGATGTATTGGTGAAAGTTGGAACTTTTATTTTCCCTGTAGATTTTGTGATCCTTGACTGCAAGGTTGACTTTGAGGTTCCCATCTTCTTTGGTCGACCATTCCTTGCCACCGGACGTGCTTTGGTTGATTTAGAAACTGGGTAGATGAAATTTAGAAAGAATGATGAGGTAGTTACTTTCAATGTCTGCAAGTCTATGAGGCATAATGACAATATGCGCATGTTTTTAGTTATTGATGTGGTTGATGAGGATCAACTAATTATGCCTATCAAAGAAAGACTTGGTGTAGAAGCACTTGCAGTTGTTATCATGAATTTTGGTAGACACAATATTGATGAGTATGATGATATGGTAGAGTTATGCTCCAAAGAAGCTTTATTTGGACCTGATATATCGACAGACACCGCCTTTTAGACCATATATTGAGGAACCTCCAGTTTTGGAGCTCAAAGCACTGCCATCTCACCTCCAATATGTGTTCTTAGGAGCTAATAACACCTTGCCAGTTATTTTTGCTGAAAATTTAGGTGAAGGGCAGGTTGAAGCTCTGATTTTTCATTCTGAGAAAGTTTAAGAGGGCCATAGGATGGTCCATTGCTGACATCATTGGGATTCCACCTGGAATTTGCACTCATAAAATTTAGCTAGCCCCAGATTGCATTCCAAGTATTGAGCACCAGCGTAGGTTGAATCAACATGTGAAAGAGGTTGTCAAGAAGAAGATTATCAAGTGGGTGGATGCATGTGTGATTTACCCTATTGTGGACAACAAATGGGTGAGACTTATTCAGTGTGTTCCTAAGAAGGGCGAGATTACTGTAGTCCTAAATGCAAAGAATGAGTTGATCTCGATTAGGTTGACACAGCTGAGTTACAGGTTGACACAGCTGAGTTTGATTACAAGATAAAAATGGTTTGAGATAAAACAAAGATGAGGGACCCAGTTTAGAGAGAAGATTTATTGAGATGGGTTGTGGGGTATATTGCTGAGAATGGTGAAGATTCAAAATGGGTTCAAAGAGGTGACATAAAAAAGTCAACATTAAATTTCACCGACAAGTTTTGGTGGGACATTGTCTGGTCCCGCATTTATCTAACTCAAGCAAATAATACTCTGATGCATGACCATGCTGTAATAGTGGCTCGCATCATGGATGGTTATGATATTAATTACCCACGCTGTATTTTAGAGGAGATCTATGAGCGGGCCTTCTGATCACACACCAGCATTCCTTTTTCATGCTTGATTCATCGGTTGTGCCCAGAGTCGGCTGTCCCGCGGATGCCAGATATTGACCACACCCTGGATGTGACTTGGATACAGTATGTTGGGTTGATCAGAGATATTGCTAACCCAGTTGCACACAGATGAGCTTTATCCTCTATCTCTGCTAGTATTGTAAGAGTTGAGGGGTCCTTCGCAACACAAGACTCACTAGACATGCATGATATGGGGGTGAGTGTACTTGTAGAGGGTGCCACAGCCTCAACTTCTGCACCCTCAATTGCCCAGCCACCAGTTTGAATTCCTACTATTCCCCCGTGCCCAACCACTTTTGCACGAGTTACCATTGATGTTGAGTTTCTCCAGGATCTGGTTTTGCGCCAGGACGGTAAAAAAGCAGGTAAATGATTTGTTGGACTAGCTTCAACCGTGGGTGAGATCTACTATAGTAGCCACTGAGGCGAGGGTGAAAGTTGAGATAGATTTGGTTGCACGAGAGATGTCCACACGGGTCGATGCCTTTGAGCTCCAAATGAATACTCAGTTGCATACCATACAAAGCCCTAATTTGGGACACATTATGGATGAGTTAGCATGACTTATAGAGGAGATTAGATATGTTAACACTAGCCTGACTTATGTTATGCCCTCCATCTCTAATGCAGTTCCAATGCACACACGCCGAGTGGTTGATTTATATGCTGAGGTAGAGCTTGTGCCCCCGAGTGCTGGAGAAATGAGAGTGCGCACTGATATCACTCCCAAGATTTAGAGTGATCCTAAGAGGCTTCCAAGAGACACCACTATTGTCATGTAGTGATCCTTAGATGATATGCCCCTTCATGAGGAGGTAGAGCGACAGAGACTATGGGGTGCATTTTCTAGTTCGGCTCCAGTTGGTGGAGGGGAAACATCTTATGTTCTTGAGACTCCAGAGTTGGTTGTTGTTGGGAGGGAATCCATAGATGTCCCTCCTGCTACTGATCCATTGAGTGTGATAGCCACCGCCGCTGCCACTGATACTTCTATGGGTGCTATATCACCGGCCCTGCTTATTCATCTGACGCTGGTGCCTAGGAGCCATAGGTATGTTCCTTCCTCCCTATGTATTTACTTTTCTTGATTCATTGAGGGAAATGCATATTTCTTTTTAGTGGGGTGAGGGCAGTAGCTGTGTGCATTTTGATGGGTATCTTGGCAAAGTCTGAGTAGCCAAGACACTTGTGCCATGACGTGACGTTAAATCAAGTTTTGCATGGGAGAAAACCCATGAGGGTACTAACAAGGTACATGCATCCTTGGGGTTTAATCACCTGCATTCTTTCCCTGAGGATTTTTAATATTTATTGAACCGGTATGTTTAGAATAGGTTATGTGTAGTGAAAGAAGAATAGGAACTTAGCGCAGTCTATGTTCTGATTTTGAACTTGATTTTGAGTAAAAAATGGAGACCTCAATAAATTTTGTGTGACATGAGATCATCTGTTTTTGATAGACTGACCATTAAGGATAGGTGCATGACATTATGCTAATCGATCTGATGAATGGCTTAAACTAGAGTATGGATCTGTTAGTTAGCATGTGATTGTTGTACTCTGTGCCATGTGTGTGTGAGCTAAATTCGTACTGTTCTTTCATTGTTTTCCAATCTAGAACTTTCCCGATTAGTCTTGCCTAGGCTGTAGGATAGTTGGTTAGGAAAGGATCATAGCCAGTTTTTGAAATAATCCACTTTAGCCTAAATGACCGTCCAAATGATTTGAATACCCTTTGATCCCTTATTTTGAGCCTAAATTGACCCTTTTTGTTGTTTAGCCTAATCACCTTCCCTGTTTTCTATGAGCCTCCGGTTTGGCCCTGGTCCCTCTTTTGACATTGTGCACCTCAACACCGGCAAATCGCCTAAGTTGAGGGTGTTGATGTGTCATGGTTCTGTGGTACTTTTGATGCTTGAAACATGGAATTGGAGTGTGTTCTTTCATGATTTTTAGTAGATTTGATGTGTTTTTGAGTCTTGTGCAGGAAAATATGGTTCGGAGACTAAATACGGAGAAAAGACTGCAAAAGTGGCTGAAACTGACTTCTACGACTCAACCCCACAGCTCGTCGAATTGAGTCGTAAATCTCAGAACTTTTTCTCCTTCTCTGCTAAGGTTTAACGAGAAGGAATCAGGACTCATGGGCAGGTCCACGGATGGTAGAAATCTTCTATAGAACTCAGGCTCCAACAAAATCTGTGTCCATGGAAGCTACCGATTCTAGTTTTCCTTCTTTAATTAGGATAGTATTTATAATGTCTATAAATACCTTTCCTAGGTTTTATTTTACGTTTTATACTCGATACATTGTAGGAAATACATTCGAAACATTGTGATCTTGGTTTATTCTTGGTTTTGTAAGTTAATCACATTCATAGTTCTTTATTCTTGAGTTCATCTTCATCTATTCAAGTTTACAGATTTCATTACTTCTTATTGTAAGTATATGATCATGAACGCATATATAACTTCTGATTGTTTACTTATAACTATGAGTAGTGAAATCAACGACTAGGATTGTGGGAACCCTTGGCCTTTTGGGGATCCGGGTGTCGGTCATGCCTCCCATGGTTTGGGACGTGACAAACTTGGTATCAGAGCACGTGGAATCCCAGGGAGTCTACAAGCCGTGTCTAGTAGAGTCTTGCTTATGGGTGTGTTGTGCACCATACCTATAATCATGAGGCTACGGGACATTTAGGAATTGTTTTCCTTGTTTCATCTGCTAGATCGTGCAATAGAGCGAGGTCATAAGATGTTTGAAGTCTAATTCATGTTTTTCTATTCCTTGTTTACAGAAATGCCTGTGACCAGACAAATGAGTAGCCGATGGGTTGGCACGGATACGGGGGAAGGTACTAGTCATTCCCCTCCTATCCGAATGGATAGATTTGAGGCTCAAAGTGAATCACCGACACCAGAGATCCCAGTTCATCAAGTACCTGATGAGATTAGAGGGGATCCAGTAGCCCTGACCCCACCTGCTCCAGTGGCATCTGAGTTAGCTAGAGATGAACCAGCACCTGTAGCTCCTCCACCTGAAGCATAGGACCAGGACATCAGGAGTGCGGTTCAATTATTGACCCATATGGTAGCCACACAATAACAACAAATTAGGGCATCAGCGAGTGTTAGGTCAGGTGGCTCAGAAAGTTCTAGGGCTCGAGAGTTTTTCAGCCTAAGTCCTCCTATATTTACAGGCTCTGACCCACGTGAGGATTCTCAGGATTTTATTGATCAGACTATCGAGTACTTTGAGTCATGCATGCACCAGTAGTGGAGGCAGTGGAGTTTGCATCTTTCAGGTTACGAGATGTGGCCATTTTATAGTTCGAGGCTTGGGATCGGTCTAGGGGATCAAATGCACCCCAGCTGAATGAGAGGAATTTTTAGAGGCCTACATAGCTCACTATCTTCCACAGAAGGTTTGAGAGGCCAGACTTGATCAATTTCTAGCCCTTAGGCATGGCAATATGGGTGTTCGGCAGTACAGCCTTAGGTTTAATTAATTAGCCAGGTACGCCCCCGATATTGTGAGTACGATGCGAGCTAGAGTTCATCGATATGTGCGTGGCCTTAAGGATGAATTGATTAAGGGATTAACAATAGTATCCACACAAGAGGATATGAATATTTCTAAGATACAGGATATTGCTCAAATGCAGATTATCTTGAAGTACAAATTGGAGATAACCAAAGCTGAGAAAGGGATCAGAATAAGAGGGCTAGATCTACTGGGTCCTATGTAGAGACACGAGGTAATGTTAGGCCACATTTTAATAGGCGATCACCCCACCCTACTATTGTTGCCCCATATCGGTTGCAAAGGCAGAGGTATGATTGTTTTTCTTAGATTGGACCAGGCCACATTTCAGGTGCATCCATGTCCTATCGCCAGGGGCATTCAGGTCAGATGAGGCCACCTTTGCCACCTTGTGTTCAGTGCGGTAGGAAGAATCCTGGGATATGTCGCCTGGGTTTAGATACTTGTTATTCGTGTGGGCATCCTGGTCACTTTATGCGAGACTGTCCGAGTAGAGGTAGGGGTGAGATGTCCCAGCCTACAGGGTTGATGGCAGCTTCTTCATCTACTATTCGTCCCCCTAGGACAGGATACACCAGGTCGTGGTAGAGGTAGAGGAGGAGGAGGAGCATCCAGTTCAGGCGGTGGTCAGAATCGCACTTATGCTCTAGTCAGTCGCCAGGACTTGGAATCGTCACCTGATGTTGTTACAGGTACATTGACTATTTTTACTTATGTTGTTTATGCACTTATAGATCCTGGCTCTACTTTTTCATATATTACCCCGCTCGTTGCTGGTAAGTTGGGGGCAGGCCCTGAGTTGTTGCCTAGACCCTTTGTTGTATCTACGCCGGTTTGTGAATCTATTATAGCTAGACGAGTTTATCGAGATTGTGCAGTATAGATTTATGACCGTCTCACTTCAGCTGATCTAATTGAATTAGATATGATTGACTTTGATGCCATTATGGGCATGGACTGGTTAGCTGCATGTTATGCTAATATCGATTGTAGAACTAAGGTTATCAAATTCTATTTTCCGAAAGAGACAATCCTGGAGTGGAAAGGTAATGCTGCCACACCAAGGGGTAGGTTTATTTCCTACCTTAAGGCCCAGAAAATGATTTCCAAAGGTTATATTTATCATTTATTCCGAGTAAGAAGCACAGAGGATGGACCAGCGACTCTTCAATTGGTTCCCATGGTGAGTCAATTTCTAGATGTATTCCCGGATGAGCTTCCAAGAATCCCTCCAGAAAGGGAAATTGAGTTTGCCATTGACCTACTCCCAGATACTCAGCCCATATCAATTACCCCTTACAGGATGGCTCTTGCAGAATTAAGAGAGTTAAAGGAACAGTTAAAAGATCTACTCGAAAAAGGTTTCATTAGGCCTAGTACATCGCCATGGGGCGCACCAGTTTTGTCTGTTCGTAAGAAGGATGGGCCCTTGAGAATGTGTATTGATTACCGACAGCTGAACAAAGTTACAATCAAGAATAAGTATCTGCTTCCAAGGATTGATGACCTTTTTGATCAGTTGCAAGGCGCCAAATGTTTTTCAAAGATTGACTTGCGGTCGGGGTATCACCAGTTACGTGTTAAAGTGGTAGATGTTCCAAAAAAAACCTTTAGGACAAGGTATGGCCACTTTGAATTTCTAGTAATGTCTTTTGGGCTAACTAATTCCCCAGCAACTTTTATGGACCTAACGAATCGGGTCTTCAAGTCATTCCTAGATGTATTCGTGATAGTATTTATTGACGATATCCTGATTTACTCGGGGTCCGAAGCCAAACATACTGATAATCTATATGCAGTATTGCAAACACTTCAGAATCATAAATTATATGAGAAGTTCTCCAAATGTGGGTTTTGGTTGACTTCAGTGGCTTTTCTTGGCCATATAATTACAGATGAAGGTACTAGAGTTGACGGCCAAAAGATTGAAGCTGTAAAGAATTGGCCGAGGCCTTTGAATGCTACAGAGATCCATAGTTTTTTGGGCTTAGCAGGTTATTACAAGAGGTTTGTGGAAGGATTTTCTTCTATCTCTGCACCATTGACAAAGTTGACTCATAAAGCTGCAAAGTTCCATTGGTCTGATGCATGTTAGCGCAGTTTTCAGGAGTTGAAGGACAGGCTTACTTCAGCACCTGTCTTAACTCTGCCAGAGGGCACAGAAGGTTATGTTGTTTATTGGGATGCTTCAAGGATTGGGTTGGGCTACGTTTTAATGCAACATGGTAAAGTTATTTCCTATGCCTCGAGACAACTAAGAAAGCACGAACAAAATTACCATACTCAGGATCTTGAATTGGCAGCTGTTACATTTGCCTTGAAAATTTGGCGCCATTACTTGTTTGAAGTCCATGTAGACGTGTTTACGGACCACAAAAGTCTACATTATTTATTCAAACAGAAGGATTTAAACCTAAGGCAAAAAAGGTGGCTAGAGTTACTAAAGGATTATGACGTAGATATTTTGTACCATCCAGGTAAGGCCAATGTAGTGGCCGATGCACTTAGCAGCAAATCCATGGGAAGCTTGAGCCACGTGGAAAATATAAAGATTGAGATGACAAGAGAACTACATCAGTTAGCTAATTTGCAGGTTCGACTACTAGACCAAGGTAATGGGGGAGTTTTTATTCAAAGCACAACGGATTCCTTACTTATAACAGAAGTAAAGGAACGACAATATGATGATCAGGAATTAGTAAGATTGAGGGAGGAAATTCCACAACAGAAGTAACCACTAATAGAGCTTAAGGAAGATGTGGTTTTGAGATATCAAGGTCGTCTATGTGTACCTAACGTCGGGGAGCTTCGAGAGAAAATTTTGGCAGAAGTTTACTATTCCCGCTATTCAATCCATCCAGGAGCGACGAAGATGTATCATGATCTTCGACAGATTTATTGGTGGAATATATGAAGAGAAATATTGCAGAGTTTGTAGCCCAATGCCCAAATTGTCAACAGGTAAAAATTGAACACCAGAGACCCGGAGGCCTAACTTAAAGTATAGTGATACCTACCTGGAAATTGGAGGTGATCAACATGGACTTTATTATAGGCTTACCCCGTACTTATCGGAAGTATGATTCCATATGGGTGATTGTAGATATACTTACAAAATCAGCTCACTTTTTGTCAGTCAGGACAACTTATACTGCTGAAGATTATGCCAAGTTGTATATTAGTGAAATAGTTCAACTTCATGGTGTCCCAATTTCCATTATTTCAGATAGGGGTGCTCAGTTTACAGCAAATTTCTAGAGGTGTTTCCAGAGAGGCTTAGGTACTCAAATAAGTCTCAGTACAGCTTTTCATCCACAGACAGAAGGATAAGCTGAACGCACTATTCAAACACTCGAAGAAATGCTACGAGCTTGTGTACTAGATTTTAAAGGGAGTTGGGATGACCATTTGCCACTAATTGAATTTGCTTATAATAATAGCTTCCATGCAAGCATTCAAATGGCTCCTTATGAGGCTTTGTACGGGAGAAAGTGTAGATCACCGATTGGATAGTTTGATATTAGTGAAGCAGGATTATTAGGGCCAGATCTAGTTAATTAGGCAATAGATAAGGTGAAGCTAATCCAAGAAAGATTAATAACAGCCCAGAGTAGGCAGAAATCATATACAAATATGCGACGTCGGGATTTGGAATTTAATATTAGTGATTGGGTTTTCCTAAAGGTTTCTCCCATGAAAGGGGTTATGCGATTTGGTAAAAAGGGAAAGCTTAGTCCAAGATATATTGGACCATACAGGATCATTCAGAGGGTAGAAAAAGTGGCGTATGAGCTAGATTTACCCACATAATTGGAGACAGTCCATCCTGTATTTCATGTATCAATGCTACGAAGGTGCATAGGAGATCCTTCACGTATTATGCCGATCAAAGATTTTCAACTTTCTGAAGACTTATTCTATAAGGAAGTACCAATTTCTATCCTAGATCGTCAAGCTAGGAAGCTCAGAACCAAAGAAGTAGCCTCGGTAAATGTGTTATGGAGAAATAATAATATCGAGGAAATGATGTGGGAAGCCGAGGAAGAAATGAGGAAAAAGCATCCCCAGTTATTTATGACTTGAAGATAGTATAGAGGTAAGTCATATTCTTATGTTCTTGATACTCTTCCTACTATGCAAATATGATCAGGTTTCAACATGTGAAAATGATTACATTTAATTGTATATAGTTGTATCCCCCTGTGAGGCATCGTGCTGGACTTTTGCTGAGTTTCAGGTTTTTTGATAGTCCCAATTATAAAAGAAAACTCTGCCGAAATTTCAAAATAATCCTAAAGGACTAGAGCTCTATATGAATTACCTGCATAGTGAAAGGGTACTTTGGCCTAGAATTTGAAATGTTCAAATGTATATAAGTGTTAAGTTAAAGTATAAGGATGAGGGTTTTGAATATGAGATAAAACAAGTGAGGTGCTTGTTCGACTTATCTAAACCTCTTAGGTGACAAGTAGGTGCATCACCTACCTATGCTAACGAACCAAGTTCCGAGGGCCGATTACGGGCAGCAACACCATGGATTGTTAGACCTAATTGTAGCCCAAATGAAGCTTAAAGTTGGCCCATCAAATCACAACCAAATCTGGCCCAAACAACTACAAAAGCTAGCCACCAATATTGACCACATTTTGACCCAATAGAATCCCAAAATCAGCCACAAAACTTAACCCTTTTGAAGCCCAAGCAAAGGGTAATTTTGGCCCAAGTTTCTTGACCCATTTTGTCCCAAATATACTCAAAAAATTCGGCCAAAAAGGTCCCTTTATACAGACCATATGTTGATCAATATTGATCACAAAAAGCTGGAAACAATTCTCTCTTATCTCCTTTCCTTTTGGCAACCCCTCTCTCCTTTTAGGGTTCTAAGAAGGCAAGATTCATTCAAGCTTAAGGTTAGTTAAACAACTTGTTATCTTGGTATTAATCTACTACATATATCTAGGATATCCTATGGTAAGAAATACATGAACTATGGCAGCCCCTTTCTTAAGATTTAACACATAGAAATTATGTAACAATTAAGAGATTTCTTCTTCTCTTGTTAGTTATGTGTAGGGGGTACTTAAGCTTTTAAAGGCATCAATAAAAAGAGGATAAAAACACCCTTCAAGTGTGGTAATTACTCTTCCCATAATCATATTTTTTGATTGAAGTTCGGATGGACAATTGTTGTTGAATTGTTGTTAAGAACTCACGGGACGGCGATCGGAAGCCGTGACTTCAATGTGTTGCTATTGTATTTCGGCATGGTGAGTTGTGTAGGGGCTGTTTGATGGGTTTTTTATTATTGGAGGAAGTAGTTTTGTATGTGTGTGATGTGTATTGGACAGGGGAGAAAGGTGTGATGATACACCTTTAATTAATGCAAAATACGTAAATCTGCCTGAGAAATGTTTAGCTACTATTTTGGAAAGCTTGCATCAGGTTTAAGAGATAATATTAGCTTCATTATACCCTTGTGTTGTATATTAACTTAATAAAGGAATGTCCAAGTTGTGGTAAGCGCAATCTTCAGAAGGAATGAGGTATGTTAAGGCTTCTTTATTCCTTATCGGCATGAATCTAGAAATAGAACTCTAAATCTCCGAAAGAAGGGATTTAAGTATTCTGTTGTAAGAGAGCTTATTTGGTAACTCAACAAGTCTTAAGGAACTAAGTTATACATTATGGTGATTCAAGTCGCCTTCTTATAAAAATATGATTCTTTTTGCACGAAACGTAAGTTATCCTTTTGTCAAGTTTCTTCTTTGTATTGTGATCCCTAATCAAGCTTTAGAAAGTATAAAAGGAAAGTTAGCAAGTCAAATCCCCATTTATATATGTTTGGCATGTTGAGTTCAACACCTAGTAAGCCAAGTCTAAAGAAGTTATCTAAATGAACCTTCATAAATAACAAGAATAGATTTGAAGGTCAATCTAGTAATACACTTATTATGCGTGATTTGCGTGTTAGTGTGCACCGAGGTGCTACTTCCATATTGAGGCTATTATATACATAGTGTGCACGGGGGTGCTACTGCCATATTAAGGCCATTATATGCATAGTGTGCACCGAGGTGCTACTGCCATATTGAGGCCATTATATACATAGTATGCGCCGAGGCGCTATTGCCATATTGAGGCTATTATATATAGGGTGCGCCGAGGTGCTATTGTGGTTCAGCGTGGTTTATAAAGAGTGAGTTGCGGTGTGAGTTAATGCATGTGTTGTATTCTAAAAAGAATAAAGGAGAAAGAGCTTAACGAGTCTTACCATTTACAATTTACAAGTTTCATATTATATCTTGTTTAGATTTACTACTTGCGACTTGGTTTTATGTTTCTACCTTACATGCCAGTACATTATTATTGTACTGACGTCCCCATTTCCTGGGGTCACTGCATTCATGTCTGTAGGTCCAGAAAGACCTCTTCAGTAGGAGTTGCAGAGTTCTGCCATTTTGGTAAGCTCCATTCTTCCTGGAGATGATGAGTCAGAGGTCTAGCTTATATTTTGACCAGGTTATGTATATGTACAACTTATGGGTAGTACAGGGCCCTGTCCTAGATATGAGATACTTTACTTACTCCTAGAGGCTTCTAGACGTGTATATGTATATCAGTGTTGGGTATGACCTTGTCGGCCTTGTTATTAGCTATCTACTATGATAATAGCCTTGTCGGCCTTGAGTTGTTTACCTACTATTGAGCTTTCAATGTTTCAAATTGCTATTCTTAGAGACCTTGTCGGTCTCAGACCCCCAACAGGTTCAATAGAGATACACTCTATTTTGGCACCCTCGGCCTTTTGGGGCTCCGGGTGTCGATCATGCCTCCCATTGATTGGGGCATGACAGATAGAATGAATACCAGAGTAAGTGAGCTAAAAAGTGAAGTTTCAACACATCATCAAACTATGAGCTCTCACTCAGCCTGAATCAAGCATCTTGAGGCTCAAATGAACCACCTTTCTAATCAAATGAACCCAAAGATTAAGGTGATGCTTCAAAGTTATACCATCACTAATCCTAAGAACGACTGAGGTTGGGGTACTATCATCGAGCCGTGACGTTAAATCAAGCGCTGCTTGGGAGGAAACCCAAGTTTCTTTACTTTGTTTTTGGTTATCCCTTATTGTTTTGGTTTGATTTAGGGATGCATGGAGAAGTGCAAAATAGGGCAAAAAAGGGGACTTGTGGCGTAGATGTAACCCACACAAGCCATTATGAATGTCGCACGGCCGATCGCATGTAAAACCAGAAGGCTGGGAAGAAAAGAGACAATTGGAGGCAATGTGCACTGGGCTGTGCATTCCACATGAGTTCATGTGCACGTTACATCTCCAATGCATGTTAAAGAAGAAGCCCGATCCAATTCAGGACACAAAAAGGTGAGGTGTGAAATGACATGTGGTCCACACAAGAGCTTGTGCGAACAGCACGTCATGGTGCACCAAAGGTAAATTTCAATTTTTAATTAACCTAACCCATTGACCAACCCAACCCAGAGACGACCTGACTCACTTTTCTTCTTCTTTTCTCTTATATGATGCCTCCCTTAACCATCTTCTCCATATTTTATCCTCAACCTTTCAAATTTTCTCTTAAAATTCTCTCAAAAATCCCTCAAACTTCCCCAAAATCTTCTCCTCTTCTTACCTAAACTTCTCCATAGCTTCACCACCCATCTCCGTCGTTCGTCTCTCTGGTAAAGTTGTTGGGTCACCATTGTTTCTCTCCACATGCTTCAATTTTTACTTTTCACATCCTAATCTTCACTTGTCGTAAGTTTCCCGACGTTAAATACTTGTTTTCTTGATAATTGGGAACTCATATTGTGAAGCATGCTTAATAGAATTACCATGTTGATTTTGGGTAAGATCCAAAACCTTTAGGTCCCCAATTTTAAATTGTGTTATGGATTTTGTTGAGGACCAACTTGGTGGAACTTGATATGTGATCATTCATGTTGAAGGCTAGTGATTTTTAGCCTTGAGATTTGTGTTTGGGGTGAAGTCTGAGTAATCCACTTTTGAATAATGCATGATTTGGCCCAATGATAGAATGGGTGACGTCTTTCTTAAGGGAAAATCGTTGATTTTCATGAGGTTTGGTCAAAATTTGTTGTTTGGGCTGAAAATTGTTGCTAATCGTATACCCATGTTCTTTGTTGGAAACTTTTGTTGGGTGTATGAACTTGTGCGGGGAGGAAATTATTGTTGTGAATCGTGTGCCCAATTGAGTAATTGAATGCTTGATGTTCCTGATGATAGATAGGGTACCGTACTTCTTAAGGGAAATCAAGAGTTTTTTTTTGTTTGTTGGTTTTGTCTATGGAAGTCCGGTAAAGTCTGAGTACCCGGGAAATTATGTGGTCATAATATCCCTTGCCCCCTTGGTTAAAATTATTGGTTGTTGCTTAGTGCCAAGTACGTAAATCAAATCTTTCTCTACGAATCACATACATAATTCACAAGAGCACAAGGAGCCAACAATTCCAATTGTGCCTTTGTGTGTTTCACATATGCTGCATAGATCTTGATGTCCAAAATGCATAACGAACCACACCTATTGAAAAAATTAGTTCCAGCTTACTATCAAGAGGTGCGAAGTAAGGTGAGACGCGCACCTTGGATCATGCAAAATGCACAAAACTTTGCACCTCGAAGAAGAATTCACTAAAGGTTCTGTTAGCTTATGTGACACGCACTCTGTCTAGTGCGGTTCGCACATTGTCCGCACAAGCCAATAATCACCTACTTTGTTTTCCTACTATTTTGCATTCCATCCTTTGTAGTTTGTTAACTTCTTTTTGATTTTCTCCTTTCACATATGATAAAAATACAAAAAGATTTTGCTTTTGTTGTTTTTTTGGCTTACAATCCTCTCGTGCAGAACATGTCTTCTAGCAGGGAAAATGGTAATAGGAGTTCGTGAAATGCACCACCTCCCTAATCCTCTAATCCAACCTTAAAAGGCAAGAAGAAAGTCTCATCTTCCCATACCCAAGCCTCAGAGGAGGAGCGAATTTGGTTAAGAGTGAAAGGTATGAGGGCGATTTATGATTGTGACATCAGTAGGTCCTTCAACACGGAGCAGAGTTTCAACCTGGATGCGGTGGGGGATAACCTTCCCAACATCCCTAATTAGTTTGCCAACCATCAATGGCAACTATTTCATTGGTGCCTGGAAGCTATTACAAGGAGCTAGTCGGGGAATTTTTTGCCTCATACCAAGCCACGCAAGATGCTAAAGGCTATAAAGGAGGTTGTGAAACTTTCCCCGCATTGGATTCAATCATTGTCTGGGGTAAGGAAATTTGGATCACTCCAGCTGCAATTAATGCCATATGTTGGAGCACTCTAATTTAACCAGCCCCTGAACTAATGGCCAAGCTACTTGCCAAGCATAAACCTCTTGAATGGGCTTCTCTGATATTTTCTCCTGACTCACCTCTCTAGGCTACTTTTGGGGGTGAAATACCATACTAGACTCTGCACTTCGAGGCATGCCTTTAGTATGATTTTGTTCACTATCATTTCATGCCTTCTTAGAATGACCAAAATGTGTCCCATGATGGCGCCATTCTTGTATCCTCAATCATGGTGAAGGATCATATCAATTTTGGCAAGGTTATTGCCTTAGTGATCAAACTTGCAGGGGTGGTGATGCATTTCTCTTTTTGGTACTAATCAGTAAACTGTGTGTACATGTTGGCGTTCCTTATTTCAGATATGACATTCCTACTCCTATAGTTGATGTGTTGGATATTGATAAGAAAACAAACAAGGATGCTCCTCATTTCAAAAGGTGTAGGGTAGAGACATCTGTAGATGTTGAAGTTGATGACTCATATGCTGAAGAGAATGCTCCTTCTTCTTCTCAGGCTGCTTCAGAGGCACCCACCCTTACCCCCACTGCGCCTAGCATACCATTGACCAAGAGTGGGCTCCAAGATATGGTTCACAAAACATACAACCATAAGAGGCAATTGTGAGACTTGGCAAATAATCTACCAGGGTTGATTGATAGGGTAGTCAAGAGGGCCATCAAGGGAGTGATGGATAGCGTGTCCAATCTTTGCAAAAGGTGTCATTGAGGGATCCATCAAAACACTTTGGAAGGACCTCGACAAGGCAAAAGGTAAGGATATGGTGATAGAGGCAGATTTGAGCACCTTACCACTACCTCGTACCATTCATAGTCCTATGGATGACTTGTTTGCATCCCTTGCTTATGATGCAGAGGAGATACCCAGTGATGTGGAAGCATTGCTTGATGAGGATGAGCAAAATCCAGATTTTTAGCATGCTCTCCATGAGTTCACAACTACAGCACACTCCCAAAAGGGTAAAGTAGATCCTAGTGGATAGACTGCAGATGATGAGGCCACAACTGATGATGATTAGGCATAATCCTATAAGGAGTGTTGCACCCCCTTCCCCATTACTTGAGCTTGTAGCATTGAGGGCAATGCTTCTTTTGATGGGAGGAGGTGCTCTTTATTATTATTTGTTTTGGTTGCCCGTGATTGTGCTTGAGATATTTCTATTGCCCTTACCGGGCCTTGTTGACATTCATAGTTTCTCTTGCTAGATTTGATTTGGCTCTTTTCAGGCATATTTTTGATGATTGTGATGATATTTCCCTTGTCGGGCCTTTTTGTTTATATCTTTTTTTGAGCCTAATTGTGCCCTTGCCGGGATTGATTTTTAGGTTTTGGTTGTGTGCCGGGTTAGTCTTACACAATTCCATTATCTTTCTACCCATGACCTACATATGCGCTAAGAGCCTACTCCGAGGTTTATTTCTAGAATGATTTATGAGCGCGAAAAATTTGATTATCGCCTTGTTAATAGTAGTTTAGCAATAAACTCCAAGGGTTTTCTTAAGACCACGGTTCTTTCCCAAGGAGCAAAAGTTTTCTTCTTTTATTTTCTTTATCTTTTTGTTTCTTTTAGTGTCGAACCAGGTTGGTGTTTCCCTATGATAGATTGAGAGGCGACTTTCTTAAGAAAAAATGCCAAGTTTTAGTTTAAATTTGAGTGTGTAGTATTCTTTTCTCAAAATGGACCCACCAAAAAAAAAATCTTGGCAAAATGTTTTTGAAAATAAAAAGAAAAGAGGAAAAATGGATTTTTGAGGAAAGCATTCTCTTGTCATGACTTGCACACTCTTGTTTTGGCTTGATCGATTCACAAACGAGTGTTTAATTACTCGAAATAGCTTGTGAAAATTCATTTGTCCCAATTGATTTTGAGACTAATGAAAGAAGTCTTGTGGCATGATGCCTTGTGTGGTGAGTTTTTGCCTTGATTCTTGTGCGTATGTGTCGCCTAGAACTTGCCCTGAATGTAACTTAAGGCAAAATTCTAGGTGTGACCGAGCTTGGAAAATTACCTTAGGCCCTTCTTGATAGCCACTTCACCCAAATGACTTCCCTCGACATCAACCCTAGTGAACCCCTTTGAGCTTGTGACCGTTCTTTGGCACTTTGTTTAACACCTTAAACTTTTTGGAACCTCTATCTTGGCACCCGTCATCCCTAATTGCTTGAAAGTGAAAAGTAGCCTAAAATCCTAAGTTTGGGAGGGAGGGGGAAATAAAAAGACAGCATAGGCAAATGCCTATGTTTCGGGTTGTATGTGATCAATGAAGAGAAGAAAAGATATGCACTACAAGTGCAAGTTAGCACCTTAAGTCGAATTGAAAAAAAAATTGCTTCAAAAAGTTCTATCCAATGAGCAAAAATGAAAAGAAGGAATAGGCGCTACCAAATAAAAGGTGATACAAGGAGTTTTGAATGATTATGATTGTAAAGGAGAAGCTTGGGTTGTGTGAGGGATAAATAAGGTAAAGTCGAAGTAAAAAATGTGAGTTGTGTTTAAAGTGATAACAAAGAACATTAGGGAGGTGTAGTCACTTGAACCAAATGAAATTCTCACCTTATCCCTAGCCAACATCATAACCCTCAAGTCCTTCATAATTCCGAGGTTGGCTACTCTACATTAGTGGCAATCTACATGAAGGGCAAGCCAATGGGTCGACATGTGTGCACTTGAACCTCCTTGAGAGAGTGAAAGTCTTTTTGGTTCTCCTATAGGCTCTTTGTTTTGTGAATTGCATTATTATGAGTGGGATTCTCTCTTATTTTGAGTGGCATCATGCACTTGAATTGAAGCATGATGTCTCTTTTTTGAGTGAGAGGAATGAATGTGACAAGTTGTGTGGAGAATATCGAGGCAAACCTTGATGGTCCATGCCAATGACTTGATAAGCTTTGTATCTTATTTTGCATGACTAAATTCCCTTGATTTTAAATGAGAAATGAAGTCCTTTTTGAAAAAGGTTTTGAAATGATCTATTGCCTTGATGATGTGGTGGTTCAAATTGAGATAAACATTTTACTTGAGTCTTTTTGTTTGTTATTTTACATAGTCTTTAGAATAGAGTAGTCTTTTGTGCCTTAATTGAGTTTAGAGCAACATTCATTCCTTAGCTTGTGAGTATCTTTCTTGAGGACAAGCAAAAGTTCAAGTTTGGGGATTTGATAAGTCGGTAATATACCAACTTATTGAGCCTTTACTCATGAATTATTGCTATGTTTTGATAAGATTTACACGTTCTTATGGCCTTTATCAATGTCTATGCAGGTGCTTATGATCAAAGATGAAAAATAATGAAATGATCCCAAAAAGAGCTAAAAGGGAGGGAAGTGTGATGCGCGCAAGTAAAATGAAGATTCGGCTGAGACATGCGGCCCTCATGCGACACACACATGCATTAGGGAGGACCACACCTCCCACCACATGGAGATAAAAGTTGACTGAACAATCTGTTAAGGGGTGTGGTTGTTGTGCGACGAGCACAATGCCTTGTGAGAAATGCACCCCCTTCACATGAATCTGCCCAATTTGCAGAGTCACCGGATCGCAAAAGTAGGGTATGCAGTGCGCACATCATAACATGCGAACCGCACATCATGCCGCACACCTCCCACAGGGAATTTTTGTCCAAATTTATGTGACGTTTTGGGAATGTTTATAAACCCATTTTAGGCACAATTGTAAAGGAGTTTAGCTAGCACTGATTTTGAGAACAATTTTTCTTAGCTTTGTGAACAAGTTTTCCCTTTTAAGAACAAGAAGAGGGTTTCTCACAATTCCTTCTTCCCAATTCTTAGAACCATTATTTGTGTACAAATTGAGCCTGGAAATTGAGAAATTTATCTTGAATGAAAGGGAAATTAAATTACCCATTTGGTATATCTCTTTCCTTAAGCATGAGTAGCTAAACCGCTTATCTAGGGATGTGTTGATGATGGGTATATGATAAATGGGTGTGGGTGTTGTTAATTCTTGGTTATAAATGCTTATTTGACATGGATCTAGTGATTTCTTTATATTTTAACTCTAAAATTGGTGGTTGCAAATGTTTATTTTCATTACGTGTTTATGGTTTTACTTGAAATAGGAGATCATAGCTTGGAATGTGAAATCTCTAGTAGGAACTTAGTCTTCCATTTATATGGAGGCTAGAAATAGCTCAAATCGACGGAATCACCCACTTAAGGGTCTAAAGCTATAATAGTATGACCTCCCTAAACAATAGCTTGGTTGTTTATTGATAAATCAATAGTGCTTGACTTAAGGCTGTTGAATATATGGTTGTTGATCGAGAGATAAATAACCATGGCAAAAACCAATGTTATCATGTTGTTTAGAATGAATTTGCATGAATAAGCATTCACCCTATCCCATGTTCGAGTCTCATTTTACACACATCCCTAGTTGTCCTGTCTAGTGTCTACACCCCATTTTACTTTATTGCTTTATTTTGTTAAATTGCAAAATTGTGACAAATTCCCAATTCCCCCCTTTTTATATTACGCACCCTCGTTGTGAACTTTGTTTTATAATCACCTAGGCTAAACTCTAAATTCTCTAAGGTATAGACCCTGACATCCGTTGGAAATTATAAATGTGTCTTATTCTGACAATCGCTGATACCTCCTAATATGAGAATACGTTTGAGTGTTACCAGGACTCTCGGAAGATCATCGGAAAAGACTTATAGAAGCTGGCTAACTATAGGAACTAATTGAAGAGATGAGGTTTCCACACTAGAATCTTTGACCCAAACTAAATTATAGGTATATTCCTAAGTGGCCATCTTTATGGACATAAGGTATGAGATGAAGCGACCCTTAGGCACAACATGACAACCTTTCAATTCTAAGACAGATTCACAGGGAAACTGAAATTTCACAACTCGGGTTCTACAATCAACTGTGCGATAAAAAGCATACAACTAGTCTATGCCTAATATGGCATAGAAATATACAATATCTAACTCAACCAGTTCATCTATGGTATTTCTGCAAAGCACTAAGACAACACAATTTATATAGACTCATCTGGCTATGACAAATTCACTGATAGGTGTAGAAATAGAGAAGGGCTCTAATATCCACTCAGGGCTAATCCCAAACATCACAGTAACATAAGGAGTTATAAGTGACATGGTTTCTCTAGGGTCTATCATGACAAAAGACTTTCAACATACTTATAACCACATCTGGGGAGCTCTCTTGATCCTGGCGACTGGACATGGCATAGAAATAGTTCTGAGCACCATTTGTATGAGAAGTGGTACCTTTTTGTTCAACACATCCCGCTAGGGTAGATGATGTAGTGGAATGATCTAATGCATAATCTCTCAACATGTGGCAAAACTGACCACACCCATAACAACCTCTCTTTCCATAAAGACACTCACTGGGATGAGCTTTTCCATACTTGTTGCAAATGGGGAAATGAGTGAACTCACTTTCAATACCAACCTAGGACATAGAGCCTAGCACTCCAAACTTTTGATCATTTCTCGGTCTAGGTGTTGGTGCATTGGATTAAGAAGTAACTGGTCCAGATGACCTCCGTTGGAAGAATGACTAATTCCCGGCCTTCTGATGACTAGTCTCATGATTCACTGACTTAGCCCTCTTACTGAAATTCTCTTCCCTCTCACTTAGCTTCTCTTTCTTAATTTGTTGTGCGTGCACCATAAATCGTGAGATGTACATGTCTTTATTCAGTAATTCTCCCTGCGCTCACTTTTAACATACTTAGAGACTCCTAATATAAACTTTCTTATCCTGGCTGACATGTCAGACACAATATCTGGAGCATATCGAGATAGTAGAGTGAACAAAAGATTGTACTTTTTCACTCAAATAATGCCTTGATTGAGGTTTACAAACTCGTCAGCCTTAGAATCCCTCAACTTTGACAGAAAGAAGCGGTCCAAAAAAGCATTTCTAAAATTTTCCCATTAAGTAGGTGTAGCATCTTCACCCGTAATCTCTACCCAGTGCTCATACCACATACTTGCCAAATCCTTCAGCTGGTAGGAGGCAAGTTCAACCTCTTCTATATCAGTGACTCACATCATACGTATAATCTTCTCAATCTCATTAATAAAATTATGTGGATCTACCTTAGGCTTGGATCTGATAAACTCAAGAGGATCCATCCTAAGAAATTATCGGATCATAGAGGTATCTGAGAAAACTTGGCTGCTGGAACTGTCATGGGCTACACCCTATTGACTTGACTGAGCTGTCACAATCTGAGTAAGCATTTGAATAGTGTTCTTGAACTCATCATTAGTAATATTAGGATGGGTTGGCTGAAAAACAAGTGTATCACAACCCCTCTATTGCATAGATTGCATAGGTGGAGTTTTAACATTGGAATTTTTACCTAAATTATGCACCCCATTCCTGGTCTGTATAGTGCGAGAAACAAGTGCATAAGTGGTTATCACCTCGCATTAGTAGTGCCTTTCTTACTGGCTATTCTCTTTGGATGCATGATCTATAAAGCGCCTAAGGCACGAGTTAGAAGGGATACATGGATTTAAACTCCATCACACAAACTAAGTATGAAAGAAAGGTAGTATTTCCTAATGTCGTTTAGCCTTCTCATTATAAGTGTGGCGCACTTTACACCCATAAAAAGGACTCTACTATACTCGACTTATTAGGCATTCTAGGAATAATGGAAGAGATTGAAATAATGGAAGGTTCCTAACGTCCTATAGCCTCTCAAAGATAAGTACCAGACATCACTGCACCAATATACAATACTCTACTAGACCTGCTCTTGTACTTAGTGGAACCTATGAACCATGCTCTCATACCATATTGTCACGACCCAAAATCCCATTAGGCCGTAAGGGCATCCCCCATCTCCGTAGGTGAACCCCGTTCTTTTACTAACCATTTAACAATATAAATAATGTGGAAGCAATGTAAAAGTAACAATCAACTCCTATAAATGCGGAATTAATGAGTTAAAATTCAAACTACCTCAAGACTTGGTGACACCAGTACAAGAGTGATGTGCTGCCATTTTACGGCACTTTTGACTTCTTAAACTTAGAACAATCGTACGTTTTCAAGCAACCATTGTCGTTTTTGATGTTTTTATGTTATATTTTCAGGAAATGGAGACAAACATGGAAACGGAAGGAAATACGCAAAAAACGACATTCTGCCTAAGAGTGACGGCCTGAGTGATGGTCCGTCACACATGTGACGGTCCGTCACATGTGACCGTCAAGTGGAGGCCTTGCACTGTCTAAGGGTGACGGTCCAGGCGATGGTCCGTCAAGCCAGTGACGGTCCGTCAGCCTGGCCGTCACACCTGGGCATTCCGCTACGCGGAATCCGGACGTTTTTGGGATTTGTTTCCTAGACTCCTATAAATACCCTATGTTAGGTTTATTTTAAAAACCAAGCTTTTTACAATAGTTCTCCCAATAGTTTTAGGAGAGATTTTAGTCGACTTGGAGGTCAAGAAACACGTTTTATACTTCTAAAATTCGTGTTCTTGAATCGTTCTTGGGATTTTGTTGTTCTTGTTCTTGGATTAATTAAAGATTGTTCTCACTACATTGTAAGGATCTCTTTTCTTTAGTATGAATATGACTTTCTTTTATTATTCTACAAGCATGAGTAACTAAACCTCCCACAACTAGGGTTGTGGGAGCCATGGTTAAAGTAGCGATATAGATTCCGGGTAGCGACGGGTTCAATATATATGTTGTCACGTTGTTAATCATTCATTATCGAACGTTTTCTAGTGGTTGCAAACATTAGAACATGCCTAGGTTTAATTTGCTTGAGTAAAGAGATTAAAACCGGAAAACTTGATTAACGACGAGGATTCGAGACTACCAACTCTCGTCTTATGATTAATGCTATAACTATATTAATCTACTTGATGTTTAGGATTGAAATCTAAAAGCACACCTTTTCAAGTTCGAGAGAATTGAAAAGTAAATTTGTCTATTTGGTTGAGAAACGTTTAGACGATACAATTAATTCAATCACATCGTGACACGCATATAGAAAGAACCCAGTTAAGCCTAGAATCGACATTGTTACTAAAGCCATGGTAAACACTTCCCTAGTTCATTCTCCTATTGATTAATTCTCATACATTATTATTTGCTTTTGTTCATACAAAAACCCCCCCTTTATTTACCGGAAACTATTGACCATTAGTCACGTACTTCACTAAAGGCTTAATCTTCACCATATTCTCTGTGGGATTCGACCCCAACCTTTGTTGGGTTCTATATTTGACTACGACCGCTTACGCTTCATTAATTTGAGGTGTAGTTTGGGCGTTATCAAAAAGTGGCACCGTTGCCGGGGAATACGGTTGTTAATTAAGTCTGGTGTGTTTATTTGACTCTTAGTCATACTTTCCTGCTTTTATGTTTTTTTGTTGTTTTTGTTTTTGACAGGGTACAGAGTTGTGCATGCCAAGTACCCGGCGCTTGGGTGAATCAACATTACCTTACGACCCCGAGCTTGCTAGAACGTTAAGGCGGAATATGGCCGCACAACAAGAGGCAGCAAGGCTCGCTGCAGAACTGCAGGCCCAACAAAATTTGAATGCTGGAGGTCTGCAGCACGATCTTGAGTTGCATGATGAGGATAACGATTTGGATGGAGTTGGCGCTACGGGCGCCATTGTTGTTGCACCGCTACCTCCCGGAGCCAAGTTCAACATCACTAGCACGATGATTCAGCTGTTGAACTTGAGAGGAGTATTCCGTGGAGCAGCTGGTGACGATCCAAACCGTCACTTAATGAACTTCGTGGGTATCTGCAAGTCTTTTGAACAGCCGGGTGTGAGTCAGACAGCGATCAGGCTCAGGTTGTTTCCGTTGTCTCTGTCTGATGAGGCAGCGTTATGGTTGACAGAACTGACCCTCGACTCTATCGCAACTTGGGGAGAGTTGAAAGGAGCTTTCCTAGAAAGGTTCTTTCCTCCCTCTAGGATGATACAGTTGAGGGACGAGATTAGCAATTTCAGGCAGCAACCTCGCGAAGCATTGCACGAGACCTGGCTGCGATTCAAGAAGAAGCTAACACAATGCCCGAACCATCAGTTGAACGATGAGTTTTTGATGCAGACATTCTACAGGGCACTCAATTCGGCTACCAAGCCGACGTTGGACAACGCAGCAGGTGGAGTGTTTATGGGTCGCACTTTTGCCGATGCCACAGCTATTTTGGACAGGCTCACCAAAACCAACAGGGCCTGGCATACACGTGATTCAGAAGTACCAGCTAGTACTTATGCAGTTGGTGTGTCAGCAGAACAGCGTAGAAAAGATGAAGAATGGGACCAAGACATGGCCTATCTAAAAACGCAAATGGACCTCTTGACCAAGCACTTGATGTCAGGAAGTATTGAGAAGGTGAAAGCCGTGGGTTCGCAAGGTAGAGCAGCAGGGGTTGAATCTGATGAGGAGGCCAACTATTTGGGGGGTTTCTAGGCCAACGGCCAGGGAAACCAAGGTCGGAACTATCAGAGAGACAACCACTATGAGAAAGGCGGCTACAAAGATCGCGACCAAGGAAACTGAATGAACAACACCGAGAGAGGTGGATTGTATATACCACCTGGTAATCGGGACAAGGCTAACAACGAGGCAGAGACTTCGAAGCTAGAGAGCATGATGGCAAAGATGCTGCTAAAGGTGGAATCGACTGACTCTGGGGTAAAGGAGATTAGGACTGAGTTATCAGCCATGAGTCAAATAGTGGAGGCACATTCCACTTCGATCAAGCAATTAGAGCAGCAAGTGGGGCTAATCTCGGCATCTCTAAACCTAAGGAAGACAGGTACCTTGCCAAGCGACACCACTCATCCGAGGAATGACGCAAGCTGTATGGCGATCACCACAAGAAGCGGAAAAATATTATCGGAATCACATCCGGTAATTCAGACTCAAGGTGATGTTGCGGATGATGAAGAGGCGGTAGAGAAGGAAATGCCAAAACCCGTGGATAAAAGCAAGGAGGCCGAAAAGCCTCCAACTATGATGCCTCGGCCACCACCTCCTTTCCCACAGCGTTTGAAGAAGAAAGCTGACGATGGTAAGTTCCTGAGCTTCATGACCATGCTGAAGCAGATTTCAATAAACATACCATTGGTGGAAGCGCTGGAACAAATGCCCGGTTATGCCAAGTTCATGAAGGACTTGATTACAAAGAAGAGGTCGGTAAGTTTTGAACCGGAAGACAACCTCCACCACTGCAGCGCTATTTCTTCAAGGTCATTAGTCGAAAAGAAGGAAGATCCAGGTGCTTTCACTGTCCCCTGTACTATCGGGAAGCTCAACTTCGGAAGAGCATTATGTGATCTTGGTGCTAGTATCAACTTGAAGCCGCTAGCAGTTTACAAACAATTGGGTTTAGGAGCTCCTAAACCGACATCCATGAGAGTGATGATGGCTGACCGTTCGGTAAAGCGACCGGTGGTAATCTTATCTGATGTGCTGGTCAAGATTGGTAAGCTTATATTCCCGGCCGACTTTGTGATCTTGGATTGCGAAGTAGATTTTGAAGTTCCCATAATCTTGGGATGACCTTTGTTAGCCACGGCTAGAGCGTTGGTTGACATGGAAAGAAATGAACTGACCTTCAGGCTAAACAATGAAGTGGTCAAGTTCGATGTGTCCAAATTGATGAAGCAACCAAGTGACATGAGGGTGGTCGCGGTCATCAATGTTATTGAGGAAATCCCTGCGGATGTGTATCTTGAGGAAAAGGGTTGTGTTGAAACCCAAGCTGTTATGAGAGTAAGGTCGCGATTGCAAGAGGACGAGCAGGTGAAGGAAAGTGGTGAAAATAAATCAAGAAAACGAAAACACCGCAAGAGAACCTGCAAAGAAAGAGCGAAGAAGTTGGCGCGACTAGCTACGGAGCCGATGAACGAAGAAGCTGAAACGCAACATGAGGTTGTCGCGTGCACACACTCCATCGAGTTTTCCTGTTTTGGAGACCCTGGCGGTCTCCAACATCATTCCAGAATCTGAGTCACATCGACTTCACAGGTATTCCTTTCTCTCACAGTTTTTTAGCTTTCATATGGATGCATTGGGGACAATGCATGAGTCTAAGTTGAGGGTGTGGGGAAACCTGTGAGTCACCACCGAGGGTTTTTGTTGCCGTGTTTCTTTTCCCTCCAGTGTGCTATCTAGTAGAACCGGCATGTTTAGGTTGTATTTTTAAATTTTTGTTTTTTAGTGTCTATAGTGATGAGCATGGCGTTTTTTCTTGACTAAAAGGAGCCCCTTTAAAAAAAAATTCTGGTTTTGTACCTATGTTGAAACATTGACTGTCTGGATCCTTGAATGTCATTGTGTGATTATGATTAGAATAAGTATGCTTAAGCCGAGCGGTTGTTTGATAGTCGGTAGCGGTATAGTTTCTTGGTGCCAAGAGTGTGTGAGATTATTGTTATAAATTCTTACTCTGTGCATGCATCTAGAACTTGCCCGGTCTATTTTGTTAAGTTCAAAGTTTGGTTGCTTAGGAAAGGATCACAGGCCCGTTTTGTGTGCAGTCCACTTAACCTAAAAGACCGTCCAAATATAAATAATCCCTTGATCCCTGTTTGAGCCATAATTGACCTTATTCTTTCAATAACCTGTCACCGTTCCCGTTTAACTTTGAATCCCTATATTGGCCCTGGTCCTTCCTTGGACATCGTGCACCTCAACGCAGGCAATTAGCCTAAGTTGAGGGTGGCTACTATAGAGATAAACCATGTTTTGGCCCTGGTCCTGCCATGGACATTGTGCACCTCAACGTAGGCAATCAGCTTAAGTTGAGGGTGGCTACTACAGAGGTGAATGATGAGAAAAAGAGGATGGAGAAGATTGGTTGTGAATAGAATGAAAATTCGGGTGTGTGCCTAAGAAAAGAAAAATAAAAAGAAATGAAAAAGATCGAAAAAGTAACAAAAAAAGAATTGGCAAAATAAAGAGGTCGCACCTGTAGCTAGAGAGAAGGAAATAAAAAGGTGAATAAGGATGGACAAAGTAAAGTATATGGTAATAAGACGTCGGTAGTTCCAAGGAGGGCTTAGTCACTAACCCCTAAAGGTACCCTACCTGCACCTGAAGCCTCATTACAAACCTAAACAAGTCCTGTAGTGATCCTGAACGGCTTTCTGAAGAACTGAAATAGAATAGTAAGGGCAAGCCTATGGTATCGCATGTGCATTGTTTGAAATCGTTTGCGAGTGTGAGCGCTTACCTAGTCCCAAATCTTGTGTGTGGGATTTCTTTGTGGTGAGGGCACCAAGATTTCTGTATTGTCTATTGATTGTTAGGATAGCTGCGCATGTGTATGCATAATATTCTATCATATCGGAATGACATGTTTGGATCCATACAAGTTAGTGTTTCATACATTTGTGTACTACGAGGGTGCTTGATTTAATGAACTAATGAATGACCATGAGTTGCTAGAGACACGAGTTTGTTTTCTTAGTTGAGTCGTCGTATTATTGTTTTGTGTCATGTTGCTTGAGGACAAGCGAACGTCTTAAGTTGAGGGTGTTGATGTGCCACCATTTTACGGCACTTTCGACTCCTTTAACTTAGAACAATCATACGTTTTCAAGCAACCGTTGTCGTTTTTGATGTTTTTATGTTGTATTTTCAGGAAATGGAGACAAACATGGAAACGGAAGGAAATACGCGAAAAATGACATTCTGCCTAAGAGTGACGGCCTGAGTGACGGTCCGTCACACATGTGACGGTCCGTCACATGTGACCGTCAAGTGGAGGCCTTGCACTATCTAAGGGTGACGGTCCAGGCGACGGTCCGTCAAGCCAGTGATGGTCCGTCAGCCTGGCCGTCACACCTGAGCAGTCCGCTACGCGGAATCCGGACGTTTTTGGGATTTTTTTCCTAGACTTCTATAAATACCCTATGTTAGGTTTATTTTAAAAACCAAGCTTTTTACAATAGTTCTCCCAATAGTTTTAGGAGAGATTTTAGTCGACTTGGAGGTCAAGAAACACGTTTTATACTTCTAAAATTCGTGTTCTTGAATCGTTCTTGGGATTTTGTTGTTCTTGTTCTTGGATTAATTAAAGATTGTTCTCACTACATTGTAAGGATCTCTTTTCTTTAGTATGAATATGACTTTCTTTTATTATTCTACAAGCATGAGTAACTAAACCTCCCACAACTAGGGTTGTGGGAGCCATCGTTAAAGTAGCGATATAGATTCCGGGTAGCGACGGGTTCAATATATATGTTGTCACGTTGTTAATCATTCATTATCTAATGTTTTCTAGTGGTTGCAAACATTAGAACATGCCTAGGTTTAATTTGCTTGAGTAAAGAGATTAAAACCGGGAAACTTGATTAACGACGAGGAATCGAGACTACCAACTCTCGTCTTATGATTAATGCTGTAACTAGATTAATCTACTTGATGTTTAGGATTAAAATCTAAAAGCACACCTTTTCAAGTTCGAGAGAATTGAAAAGTAAATTTGTCTATTTGGTTGAGAAACGTTTAGACGATACAATTAATTCAATCACATCGTGACACGCATATAGAAAGAACCCAGTTAAGCCTAGAATCGACATTGTTACTAAAGCCATGGTAAACACTTCCCTAGTGCATTCTCCTATTGATTAATTCTCATACATTATTATTTGCTTTTGTTCATACAAACCCCCCCCCCTTTATTTACCGGAAACTATTGACCATTAGTCACGTACTTCACTAAAGGCTTAATCTTCACCATATTCTCTGTGGGATTCGACCCCAACTTTTGTTGGGTTCTATATTTGACGACGACCGCTTACGCTTCGTTAATTTGAGGTGTAGTTTGGGCGTTATCAAAGAGCATCTATTAATATGAAATAAGTCTGTCAAAACTAAGATGACTGTCTCAAGAAAGTATAACTGAAAACATAAAGAACCTCTAGAATCTAGTACTCCTAATAAGAAAGCAGCTCTCCTAGATTTCTAACCACAACAACCTCGAACACAAGCAACAAGTTAATTATTTATAGTGTCTGGCTCAATTCCTGCACGCAAAAGGTGCAACAAGTATAGGGTATGTACGGGAAATACGTGTACTCAACAAGATTTGATTATTAACTCCTTCTAGAAGCGATAATGATATGTATCTTAAAAGTTCTCTTTTTCACAAGTATAATTTTACCATATTATAATTCACCACAACATAACAAATAAGGCACGTATCTAGAACAGTTCAATATAAAGTGCAATACAGATGAAACATAATGCAACGCAATGCACTGGCCAAAAGTAAACTTATATACACCCATTTCCTCTTCAGATAGTTGGGACCAGGAGTTCCATATACCCACTGGAACTATTTACCATCGGCATAATAAAACCCGCTGGAACAATTTTCCATTGGCATAATAAAACCTGAATTTCACAAATAATAATAGTACCATTTGTTGGAACCATTTCCCATCGGCTTTGCTGGATGTCACTTGCCAGAAGCATTCTCACCGGCTTAATAAGAATATGAATTTTACAAACAAATCAATGGAAAATATCAACCAATAATTATCATGCAACAATAAGAGTGATATAAATAAATATGTATGATAAAGTATATAAGATTAGTTTATCAATCACAATCAAGTTCACATAATTCATGAGTCTCAACAGTTCAGTTAAATCACAACTTATGAGATTTCCATCAACCGATAATAATTTCATAAGAGTTTTTCATAGCATGGCATCTCTGCTCGTATAAATACTCTTTACCTCATTTATACGGGACCCCTTTATCACCCATTCCACTTAGTTCTGTTAACACAATAAAACTAGAACTTCAAAAAGAAATAAGAAATCACTACATGCCTTAACCGGATGTCCAAATGTCAATTTACTAGTTTTCCCTTCTGTAAAGCTCCCGAGTGATCAAAATCTATTCGAATGCATAATCCTCATGAGAATACCCTTTCAATTACACCCTTATTGCCATAATTATTTTCAGTTCAAAAATTGGCTTAAAAAGTTATCCGGAGACCTCAGAATTGAAATATGAAATTTTCTTTTAAACTATGTGTACACATAATGTAACTGGTCTACATATCAAAATTCAAGTAACCAAACTATTAGTCAAACCTCCAATTCATGATTTTTTACTCTAATAACCCAAGGCCTTAAACCTCAATTTATTTGTAGTTGATAATCCGAAGTTTCGAAATCTAATGCTAGAGACGAAAATGGTACTTCACATATACACAATACAAATTTATTTTAATTTAAATACTCCATCGCACGTAATAAAACCAATACATACAAAACCTTTTCCCCCCCTAACGATCCAACCTTGGTAGGAACCCTATTAACGATCCAAGGAAAACAGTCAGAGAAAGGGACATATAGATCTCTTTTGTTTCTTTTTTTTGTTTATCAAATTGTAATTCAGTTCAATTGCAATGTAAAATGTATCACTCAATTATTACGATGAGCCAATGATTAGGTTATGATCACAAAATCATTATAGATGATATGATTAATATGACAATTCTTACAAAATTCTAAAACTACCAGAAGAATCCGACTCATGCATAAGGCCATATTTGTCAAAATCCCCTCACCCTCTCCTCATTAATGACATAGCAGTAGGAATAAATCTACTAAGAGTAGCTAACCTAAACTCGTAGCTAATTTTCTTCGAAGCGGTGAATGTGACTGCAACTATCGTACTCTCTTTTGCTCCAAGCTTTCCTGATGTTATTCCTTAATATAGTAAACCTTATTAACTTAACTCTCTTTTATTTTATTTCATCATTTACATGGGTAAGAAGAATAAATAAATAGATGGTTTGACCCATTAACCATCAATTAAATTAATTATTTAAAATACTCAAAACATCAAATAGACCCTCAAAATTTATTTGGAATCCCATGAAAATAAACTAAATATGTAAATTGACTAAAAAGAACATTTCGGACCTATTGAAAATACGAAAGCACAAATCCAAGGTCATCTTGACCAAAGGTTGACTGTGATTAGCTTAACTTTCTTAAAACTCAAGAAACTAATCAATGACTTAAATCTCTCTCAAACACCTCATGGTCTATCCTATCCATTCTTAAAAGTCACAAATTACATATAAAGACTATGAGGAGAGTTAAAATGTAAAAAAATAAGTAAAAATTCACAAAAGAACTTAGAGGGTCATTACATTGAGAGAGGTTGAAGACAACTCAGAGTCGTCAGATGTCCTGTGTAAATGTGAGGAGAAGGGAATTAGAAATTGAGGTCGATGATTGAGTTTTCTTGAAGGTGTTGCCCATGAAGGGTGTGATGAGATTTTGCAAGAAAAGGAAGCTGAGTCCCAGGTATGTAGGCACCTACAAAATTCAAAGGACAGTTAGCAAGGTGGCCTATGAGTTAGAATTGCCCACAGACATAACATCAGTCATCTAGTTTTTCATTTATCCTTGTTGATGAAGTGCATTGGTGATCCAACCTTTGTTGTACCATTGGAAAGTGTTGGTGTGAAAGACAGTCTCACCTATGAGGAGGTCCCAGTCAAGATTCTTGACCTTCAGGTTCAAAGGTTGAGAAATCAGTAAGTCGCTTCAGTAAAAGTCTTTTGGAGGAACTGGTCCATCGAGAGAAATACTTGGGAAGCAGAAGTAGCCATGATTACCAAGTACCCTCACCTATTTTCCTTCGAATCAGCTCAAGCTTGAGGTAATAGTCCTCTCTAGTATATGAGTTTCCTTATTTGAATTTCCCCCTCAGCTTCATGCTCCCTCGGCTATTCTTGCATTTTCAACATGCTTTCCTGTCCTTGGAACATAGATTAGATAGAAATTAGCTTTTTGAACTTAGTGATAGGGATTTCAGCTCTTTCCCTCCAAACTCAACTTATTAGTATTCATTCGAGGATGTATGATCCCAATGGGGTAATATTATAACACCCTAGGAAATTATAAGCCTAGAATTAGCCCAGAAAATACAAAGTGTGAACTATCAAGTGACAGAACAGGATCCACAGATAATTTTCACGGACTATGGAACAGTCCATGGACCATGGATGGATTCCATAGAAAACGTCATGCAGATCAGACTCTCTGTAATTGATCCACGAGAGAGATCCATGGTCTGTGGATGGAACTACAGGCCATAGTTACCCTTTATGGAATTAGACCTGTAGGTCCCTCTCTCAGCCCAGATCTACGATCAGCTTCCATGAATTATGGGTAGAACCATGGGCCATGTGTGGTAGTCATGGAAATCACACCTGCAACCTATTAAAAAGTCCCAGGAACCAGGACATGGGTCCTACGACCCATGGAAGCATCCACAGACCGTGGTTCCCATCCCTGGAACTCAAGTCATGAAATTTTTAGACATTTTATTAAATTATTCAAGGGGTATTCCAGACCATTCCTACTCTTTTAAAAGGATAAAGCACATTATTTTGACTAGTCTAAGCCTAATTACTAAGCCTAAAACTATCCAAACCCCTCATTACCTTAAAATTAGATCGACATTTACCAAAAATAGAGAATAAGGAATGCTTCTTTCTTCTCCAAAGCAAACAGAGGGTTCTCCAACTTCAGGTTTCAAACCTAAGGAGATTTACCAAGGGTTTTTCCTTCAGGTATGTGAATTTTTATTAATGGGTTTCTTTTTATCCATTGAGTCCCTAAATCTACTCAAGTTCTTCAGTTTATGTTCAGTTTTCAGAACCTATGGTTCCTAAGATTTTGGTGAATTCTATTGTATTTAAGTTTCCTTAATATATATGAATCCTTATTGCATGTTTCTTCAAAGTCTAGCATTATTGTATTCTCAGAACCTTCAAACCTTCATTATGTGGTGCTATGCTTTAATTTTGAACTATAATTATGAATTCTATATTTCAGTCATATTTTAGAATTTTTAAGAGAAGTTCAATGTCTTAGGATGGTGGGTTATGAACACCCGATCAATGTAGGGTTTCATGTATTTTCAG
The DNA here is from genome assembly GCA_003996215.1 of Jaltomata sinuosa. NCBI lineage: Eukaryota > Viridiplantae > Streptophyta > Magnoliopsida > Solanales > Solanaceae > Jaltomata > Jaltomata sinuosa. Next base: position 85,828 of record QJPP01002368.1, read on the forward strand.
TTAGATGCTCAATTATTTAGAATTACATGATTTGAATGCTTTTAGTCTCAGTATTATATTGCATTCTTAGGAAGTTAGTATTTTGAGCTATCCAGTATGTTAGTTCTTTACATATTCAGTTGGGAGAAGACTTAGGACCGAGCAGATGTAGGGATGGAGGCTCACCCATCAGGTTAGGATAAGGCCTTTAGTAGCAGTCCCTAAGTCGCAAAACTACTGTACCACCGTAGGTTCTAATGGGTAACCCATCATATCATGCTTGATACCTTAGTACTTTATGGACATTAGATTAGTGGATCCATGCCAGCTAATGTTCATACCCTTGGCAAGGTATGGACATCCTTCTAGCCAGGGTTATCAATTAGTCACCTAATTAGCTCAGCTTGGGGTATGTCGATTAATATTAGCTTCCACGGTTCAGACTCAATTAGTGCATGACCTTTTGGTATGTTATGCAGATCAATATTGTTTAGTTTCATATTTATCTACTTGGTCATCGCACCAGTTTACTTATTACGGTTTCATGCTCAGTTAATCCTTTTATGTTCAGTCATAACCTTATCTTCAACATATTTAGATTAGTGCATGTCCCACATACTTAGTACATTGAAAGTACTGATGCATACTTTTGTGTTGCATCTTATAATGATGTATGTTCAGGCACTCAACATCCAGATCACATTTAGTCTAATTTTCATGCCTTCCCAATAGCAGAGTTGGTGAGTCCTCATATTTCGAGGACAAGATTTATGTTCATTTCTATTCAGTCTTTAATTTAAGTTTTCAAACTATTAGAGTTAGTTGAAGGTTTGTCCCACCAACTCATCTCAGTAGAGGCTTCCAAACATAGAGTTAGTTTTTAGTATATGCAGTCAGTTTATATTTCAGACATTATTTATATTTATATACATTCAGATATTATTTGTCTAATATTCCCAGACTTATACTATTACATAAGTTTAGGTTCTGCACAAATATTATTTTAATTAGAATGTTTAGAGTATACCAGACCATGAGTTAGCTTGGGGTCACTTGTGACTCAATGCACCATGTTGTGTATAAGGGGTAGTCTCAGGGCATGACAATCTATGTATCCCACCGCATAACTCATATGGAAATTGCATCTATTGTACTTCTTGAGACTATTTTACCTAGCTTACATTTAGGAGTTGTAACACCCCAAAATTCTAAGCTAAAATCCAAACCGCTTTTCATAGGTGTCATGATCAAATCCCTAGTGTGGGAAGTGTTTTGGATGAGGATCATGTTTATAAGAAACTCCTACAAGCAAGTTAAGTTGAAAGCACCCCAACTAAAAAAGTTTTCATGTAAGACTAAACTAGGGTCAACTTCAAATGATCAGAACTCCTAGAATATAAAGAGTAAGGTGTCCTAGTACCCACCAAATTAATGGTCTTCGAGTCTTCTTACTGACGCCATTGATCGTGCATTTATACGAGTTCAGAGTAAAAAATTATAAGTATCTTACTAAAAGTTGTCTGTCTATAAAAATGACAGACAGAAACCACAAGAGGAATCCATGGCTCATGGATCAATCCACCAATCGTGGATTGCATCCGTGGAAATCAGACCTAGAACTCAATTTTTTTTGTTTGAAAACCACGAGAAGGTTCCACGAGTCATGGAATGAGACACGGGTCATAAAACCAACTCGTGGAAACAGTTTAGAAGCTGGGAAAGTTTTCTGAGAAGCACTACTTCCATCCACAGACCGTGGTTTATTCTACGGGTCATGGTTTATGTTTGTGCAACCCGACAATGAGTTTTTTCAGAAGTTTTTCTTAGGTTTCACAGCGGTATTTTAGACTTTTACCCCCTTTATTTTAATTACAATACTTGGTCATTTTAAGCATAAGTTAAGGGATTATAATCATACTTATAATGCTTCTCCTCATTCCATCGATTCAAGTTTCAAGAAAAAGAAAAAAACGCTCTCTTTCAAGCGACAGACCTAGGGCTTCTTTCCCAAAGCTTCAAATAACGATTCTAGACCAGATTCTTCAAGCTTCAGGTATATGGGTATTCAATACAGATCTCCTTTCACCCTCATGCCTAAATTTCAGTTTTCAGTTATGATTTCTACAAGTTACGATTCTAGGGTTCTTACCTAAACAAGTGTTTTACTATGAATTCGATCTCTTGAGGATCCTACATGTATACTATTCTTGTTAGAACGATTTCTACATGAATTCCTGCAATTAGATTTCAAAACCCTAGATTTTAGAAGAAGTGAATTATAGCCCGATTTTACCCAACTTTGCATATTTTTATAGAACTGAATTCCTCATGATACTATATGTTCCCCTTATATGTTTAAGTGATATTGCAAGGTTTTACATATATTTTCTTAAATCTCTGGAATTTTGATGAGACAAACTTAGCCTGAATTTACATCATCTACTGCATGAATTAGCTTTCTTTTCAAGAACTTAGCATGAAATTATAGTATTTTCACATGAACTAACTTTCCTTAAGAATTCATCCTAGTCTACTAGTACTCAGTTTTAAATCATGAAATTACCAGTTATCAGCCTACAACTTTTCAGAAAAATAGAATGCTTTAAGATTTAGTATTGTCTTTCATTCTCTGAACATCAGTATATTTGAGCTATCCAGTATTTCAGTTGCATTCATTACTTTATATTCAGTTGGGAGTAGGCTTAGCATCGAGCGAACGAAGGGATAAAGGCTCACCCACCAATTTGAGCTGAGACCTTTTGTAGTAGTCCCTGAGTTCCAGAACTACGGTGCCACCGTAGGTTCTAAAAGGGTCACCCGTCAGATTAGGCTTGACACCCTTGTCCTTTGTGGACATTAGTTTAGTTGATCCACGTTATAAATGTTTGTACCTTTGGCAAGGTGTGAACACCCTTCCATCCAGGGTTATAGGTTAACCCTATTGTTAGCTCAGCTTGGGGTATGTCGCTTAATAGTAGCTCCCAAAGTCCATATTTATTATTGCATGACCTTGTATCAGTTATTTAGTTCAATATTATACAGTTGCATATTTATGTACTTGTTCATTGAATCAACTTAAACCTTTCAGCCTGCATTCAAAACACTATATCATTATTTTCAGCATGTTAAGTAGAAGGAGCTCACCTAAGGATTTACTTTAAACATGAATTTTAGCATGACTCATGACTTTCAACCCAGTTATACTATTTCATGATTTACAAATATACTTCATCCTTTCGGTCTATGGATCCCTAAATAACAATTGTACTTATCTTAAAATATCATGGTCTCATAGTTATAGTTTAGAAATATGATTTACACCTTTTTAAATAAAAGAACTTATATTTTATAGTTTTCACTTATGCACTGTAGATGTTATACTTAGTCTAGTTTTTTGTCATGCTTTCAGTATACATGTTTTGTCATGATTCCAAAGTTAGTGCATTATCTCACATGCTCAGTAAATTCAAAGTACTGATCGCATACCTTCTTGTACTGCACCCTTTAAATAATGTAGGTTTCATTGCTAACTCCCAGGATCTTGGTCAGACATATCACATCATCCAGTCAGTAGGGGATGAGTTCTCCTTATTTGAGAACTCCAGTTAGTAGTAGTCATAGCCATTCATTTTCAGTATTTGTATATTGATTAGAGATAGTTGGGGGTCATGTCCCGGCTAACTGTAGTCAATGTTAATAGAGGCTTCATAGACAGACATTCATTCAGTTAGTTGTATCAGTTTTCAAATGCTATTGTATCTTAGTTTATGAAAGTTTTATTTTTGTTTTAATATATCTTTCAAGAGCTCAGCATATTTCAGCTTCTGTGTTATCTTTCAGTCAATATCTCAACAGTATGCCATGCCATGGGTTAGCTTGGGGTCACTTATGACTTTAAGCACCATGTTGCATCCATGGTAGAGGCTCGAGGCGTGACAAACATTGTATTAGAGCATAGAGTTCAAGTGTCCTAGGATGTCTATGAAGCCGTGTCTAGTAGAGTCTTGCTTATGGGTGTGTTATGCACCACACTTATTACCAGGAGGCTACAGGGCATTTAGAAAATATTTCCCTTCTTTCATATTCCAAATGGTGCAGTTGAACTATTACTTATGAAGCGTATACGGATTCATTCATTTCTATAATTCCTCTAACCACACCTCATCTTCGAGGTGTTAAAATAGTTATGTTCATATTTCTATCAGTGAGATGCTCTCAGATAGAGTCATCAAAAGGTTAAGAGAATGCACAAGGTCTTGAGGGGAGACCACTAGTGCGTTAAGTCTATTGATTCATGAGCATCTACCTTCTTCCACTCGTGCAAGGTGAGCTTATAGTAGAATGTGTTCTCATACCCTCTTCTAGAAACTGTACCACTAATTGTGCCTTAGCTAAAATATATGGTTCCCTAAGCACTTGGGTAGTATAGTCACTCAATAGTTAGCGTGAATAGAGATGTTATGAGTTATAAGTAGAGAGATGACCCTGGAGCTATACGTATGAATTTAGAAGTATAGTAGCTATAAGGCGATTATTGGGTTGATAAATCCTTTGGCATTCAGGAAGGAGTATATATATACACATTATTACCCAATATAGCCATCAACTTTTTGTACTTAATATTCTCTCAAATAATTGAAATTGTTCACATACATGCTTAGGCGGACAAGGATATTTAGTGGAGAAAGCATTTTGTTCTTGTTTTGTTCTTATATTTGATCACCAAAAAGAGAAATCAATTATCTACGTCAAGTTATTCAAGCCCGAGTTCGAGTTTGATTTCGTGTTGGAGCTTTTTCGAAGAGGTTCAAGCTTGTCATCGGACGACAGGTAGGTTACAGTTTATTTTCCCTAGACTCCGCATATGTAGGATAAAATTGTATTAATGGGCATCCTTGGGTTGGTTTATTAGGTTGGTACCACAAACCTCGACCGCTTTATTCATGTCCTCCTACTGTTGTTCCTACATTGCTTGTAGTACTTTCCAATATATTTTATTTACCCTTGTGGTCCTGGGAGACCTTGTTGACTCTGGAACATAGAAGGTGGGATTTTGGGAATGTCCGCGAGTCCCGGGCATAGAATTATCCTTCTAGGCTGGTTATGCTTGCTGAGTAACTGTGGGCCTGTGCAGGGTCGATAGGTTGATTGTGAGCTGTTGGGCAGCTATTGTGTGTGATCATACCATTTCCATGCATATAAAGAGGTTTTATCCAGGTTTTACTATGGTTTTGGCTTCGGGCCTACTGGAACTATTTTCTAACCTTGCATGGCCCCGGGGGCCTGTTTTTAATGGAAATGATTTGAAAATGGTTTGATTTAACTTGTGAATATTCCTGGGTAAAAGAAAGTAAAATTATGATTTAAATCACCAGTTTTATGATTAACGCTAGACTCGGCAGTGCCGGGGTGCTAGTTGAATTTTCTTGCTACTTGAGATAATTTTAGCCTCGGTCAGACCGAGCACCCGAGATGACTTTCTACTGTTTAGACCCAGTTATGCCCGGGAATCCTTGGAGGGGTTTTTGAGATATCTTCCTACTACTTTAGTCCTGGACAGGGTATGGGCATGAATATTAGAGACTGGGTTTTTATCTTGAACCCGGACTTACTTCCAGACGACATGGTTTGATATTGAGTTTAAGTATGGGGTCAAGGACCTCCATGAACCTTGCCATCAGGGCCTGGGGCTTCGGGCTGCATGTGCCGGAGGAAGGGTATACGGTAGAGTAGAGGTATACGGGCAGTGTCCTTCCATGAAACCTACCTGTTGGGCCGGATCGGCACCGGAGGAGGTACATACAGGGATACCATTTCACTTGAGATCTTCATACATCATATCATTCATTGTTTGAGGCTCCACCCTTTTTTGTTGTTTGTTGATTGTACGCTCCGATAGTATGGGATGCCGGAGGGTTTGTTTTCACTTGTTTGTGTTCCTCGGTTGTATGGGCGGCCGGGGGACTATAGGTAGACTCTTGCTATTTACTTGTAGAATTGTTCCCTGTTACGGTTAATTATGAAATTGGTTACTGCTAGGCTGTTAGTTGTTGGATTTGAGATTGATATGATTAGTTGGGCTTGATTTATGTCTCTAAGCATTCCTATCATTACTCTTTCTATCTTCTTCTTACACTTGAGGTTACCGGTATACCATCCATTTCGTAAGCTTATTATGTATACACAGTTATTGCAAGGACCCCAGGTGCGTTGTCTCTTACTTTCACCTTTGCCTATGGTGTATATATTTTGCTTGTTGGCCTCACATGTGGTTCTGTTAACTTCCCTCTGGGCTAGTTCCTGTGTACCTTTTGTTGATTTCTGTGACTACTTGCTTCTATTCTGTCTGTTACTACACTTTTATCTTATATGTGCCCAGTCGGCCTATGATACCTACTGGGTACCTTATGCTTCGCATTTGGTGCTCACCCTACCCCCCTGCATCCTTGGGTACAGATCCTAGCATGGGCCATCATCGTGAGATTGTTGTGATTCATGCTTGGAGATCTGTTGGGGACTACTTCAGACTGAGGGTGAGCTCTTGGCCATCGGAGCTTAGCTTTAGTTTATCTTTTGCTTCATGTACTCTATTACCATTCAGAGACATCTGTATATATTGTTTTGGATCGTTTGCACTCCATGTATGTAGTTTTGGCTCTATACTATGATACCAGGTCTTGGGGTTTGGTTTAGTTTCCGCATATGAATATATATAGTCATGTTATCTATTCTCCTCGTCTTACTCTCTTACTTTTGCTTATTAAACTATTCTTCCGCTTATTTTTTAGATAGTAGCCCATTACTAAACTGTCCTGGGCTACTGGAATTGGTTCGCCTACTGGGGGGTTGTAGGTGCCATCATGACCGAGAAATCGGGTCGTGACAAAAACCATGAATCCCTTTGACGGTCCGCCCTTTTGGATGACGGACCGTGGACTAACTCGTGGTACCTGAGATAGACTTTTTCCAGCTTTTTCCAAGCTTAAGTCCAAGGGTATTTTTGTAATTTTCCACTCTTTTAACTCCTTTACTAAGTCGTTTAAGCCTATTTAAGAGGGTTTTTATGTCTACTTGACCTAAGTTCTCTCTCATTCCTTCAATCAACTTCCAAAAGAAGAAAATGAATTTTCCATCCTCTCAAGCTTCAAGAAAGGGTTTCAACTCCTAGTCTCAAGCTCCAAGTTCAAATCTCCTAAGTCTTTTCAATTAAGTGGGTTAGCTTCAATCAAGGTATGTGGATATTCAACAATTGGTTTCTTTCACCTTTGTGCCCAAAACCCCTACTTTAAATTTTGATTTCATGATCTTTAAATTAGGGTTCTTATCCAATTCTTATGGGTTTTGCTTAATATGATCTTCTTATGATTTGGTTATGAAATTGCTATTAAATTGCATGATTTTACATGGGTTTTTATATGTTAACTCTTATTTCACGAATTGAAGTCTAACCATGGAAATTTCTACATGCATGAAGTTGATTTAAGCAAATTGGATTTTGATAGCATGTTCCTTATGGATTTTCAAGCATATGCATGCCTTGTTCCTATGTTCTATGAAATTATGTTTTATGAAATTGAACTAGAGTCATGCAAATTTTACAAGTCATGAAGCATGCAAGTATTTCCTGTTATGAAGTAATATGCAAGCTAAGACACCCGATGTTTCCATCAATGCTCATGAGCCATTTTCTAAATTAAAACTCATGAGTAGTATGACGATCCGGGGTATGAACAAGTATGAACAAGTATGAACAAGTATGATCCAGTATGAACAAGTTATGAACAAGTTTGGCATGAGATTGTGACACTTTGAACTTATGAACTATATGTATGTTTTGGGAGTAGTATTTAGCACCGAGCGATGAGGGTCTGATGTTACCCAAGTCCAAAAACTACGTTGCCAGTGTAGGTTATTATCGCCTGATTGGCGTATGAAAGTCAATCCACTCTATGAAATTAATGGTGTCCTTGCCTTAGCGGGGCATAGGAAAGTTTTGCCAACTAGGGTTATATAGTTGGGTATGGTGGCCTGTACTTTGGCAAGGTTCGGGAAAGCTTTTATAACTACGGTTATATAGTTAGATTACATGTAGCTCGCATGATCTATTATCGGTTAAAAGAAACTCCCACATGTTTATTTTCAAGCCATGAAGTTATATGATTCTATACTATGAAACTTAATCTTTGTTTCATGTTTTATGTCTTATACCTTGATATTTATTCATGGCCCTTCTTTAAGTAACAAGTTCATTCTTAAGCATGTTTTAGACTATATTTATCATGATTCATGTATCACTCACATACTCGGTACATCCTATAGTACTGACGCATCTCTTGCGCTGCATCCTTTGACAATGCAGATTCAGGTGTTCCTCCTTAAGAACATGGCTAGATCTTCCGGGCCACTCTAACAGTCAATTATTGGTGAGTCCTCTTAGGTCGAGGACTAGTTATGTTCTTAGCTTGTGTTAGCTTTTATTTTTGTACATCGGGTTAGATAGGGTCTTGTCCTAGCAACTCCTTATGTCATGAGTAGAGGCTTTTCAGACATAGACAATATGTTGAGTTTTCTTCTGGATTTTGTACTTCTATTTGACTCGACTATCTATTTATGCTATTATGGCTTTATCTATTATGCTTCCGCTTATCTTTGTTATGCTTGAGTATGCTATGAACAAGGGGTTAGCTTGAGGCATCTGTTGTCCCAAGTCCCGTGTTACGTCTAGGGGGTAACCTCGGGATGTGACAAATATGGTATCAGAGCCTCAGGTTCAAGAGTCCTAGGGTGTCTAAAAGCCGTATCAAGTAAAGTGTCTTTCATCAGTGTAAAGAGCGCCACACTCATGAGAAGGAGGCTATGAGATGTTTTAGGAAAAAAACATCACTTATTTCATATTCACTATCATGCGATAGAGTTTGACTCTATTTACCGTTCTGATATGTTCCGTATGCATTCCAGATAAATGCCTCTACCAAGAAACCCCAAGAGGAATGTTAATCCTCCTATTCCATACCATAGGGTTACGAATGTGGAGTTTCGGGAAGCCATTTGTATGTTGGCTCAAGCAATGACTGCTCAGTTGAATGATAAAGGGAAACTAATGAAGAGGAAGAGGAAAAAAAAGAGGACCGGAATATGGAACCAATCGTCTTCTCAACAAAGGTCATCTGGACCAACCTCCATCTTTAGTTAGCACACCTGCCGATTTTTAGTCTTGTCACCATAAGGCTCTGAGGACTTTTGAGGTAGCCTCATTGTAGTAGGTGCGGTAAGTTTCATCTAGGTGAGTGTCTTGTGGGCAATGAGGGGTGTTTTAGGTGTGGTCAATTAGGTCATAGGATCAGGGATTTCCCATCAGCTAAGCGGAAAAACTGTAGTGTTCAGCTCCAAAACTGATTCCCTTCATTGCCTAGCCAGCCGGGTTAGAGTATTCCTCCAAAAGTTGAATCAGGTTTGTCACTAGATTTTCTTCCTCTATGCACCCATAGCCCCCAGAACCCTATTCTTATTTGGTTGTAAGATATCTTGACCTGGAACAGAGTGGGGATAGGAGGGTTGAGGCCTAGAAATTTAGGGGAAAAAGAGTCTAGACTATAGAAGGAAATGGGTATTCATGCTAGATTCTGGAGTAGTGTATGTTCTGTTAGAGTAAAATGATCATAGTTCCGTTAGAAGTTGGTGAGAGGTTCATTGACTTAGGAGGGTAGCATGAACCTAAGGGGGAGATGGTGGAATATAGAATCGGTCAGATTTTGGAGGCTCAAGTAGCGATACTTGTGGGTGTTAGAATAAAGTCAAGAGGGTAGACAGAAGCTTATTTCCATCCTAGCGTCCTAAGTATACTTCTGCCTTTATGATATCTTTTTCATGGCTTGTGTGTCAGAGCCATGGTCCTATTCAAGATTCACGCTCATGTTCAGCTTTAGAATGGCAAGTGATTGCTTCAGGCAACGATTCTACTCTTATCCTGTGATTCTATAAATTCCATCTTTATGCCCTGAGGTTTGTTATTTATGTAAACTCATGTCTCTTAGTCTGCTCGGTCCTATTTTCTCAGTTCATTCCTCAGACATGCCTCTATGTCTAATCATATCATGTTACGTTATGTATATGCTCCAACCTGATTCTTGAAACGGTTTGTGCTTATGATTTCCTTGCTCTAAATCCCTTGACCTATGCATTTGATAATGAGGGGTGGTGATCCCCACCATTCATGCCTTACGTGCCCATTATGTAAAATACTCATGCCTATTGCGCTCAACTCCCCAAGCCTCACCTTAAGTGGCTTGATCACTCTAAGCGTAAGTCAAGATCAATCTGTAATCTTTCATTCGTGACTCTCCTACTCCTGCTCTTTTGTTTCAATGATTCTGGTTTATGTTGTTATAAGTGTTAGGGGAGAATGCCTTGTAGTAGCCTAGCTAGGAGGTAGCAAATTCCTTTTCTTTGTTAGTGTACTTGTTCCACCTTGACTTCTCGGTGTGGGTGATTATGAGGTAAGGATTATTCATGCGAAATAGTTAGATGAGGAAGTTTAGTATGTCCCTCTGTAAAAGTTCTTGAATTTGCGATTCCTAGTTATGATAGGAAAGAGGAAAGAAATCTTAAATAGGGTAAGCTACGAAACCATAAGGTGACCATAGTTATAAGCTTGAATACCATTGTTGACACCCAATTTTTACCCGCCACATTACTAATTAATCTTGAGCCATTTGAATTTTAAACAATTTTTGAAATAATTATTTTGTAAAAAGGGATAAAATATTTTTCAAGTCAGCTTTATAATAGTCTTGAGTAACAATTTATATCTTTCATATTTAATTACGTGGGATTTATATAAGTTTACTTAAATAACTATTTTAGAGTTTAATTTCATAAGAAAATCCCTTTAAAAAATTAAGCGTTTGATTTTCCTCTAAATTAATTTGAATGAGAGATTAATTGAATAAATTAATTTCACAGTTGTTAAAAGAGGTAATTATGTATTAAACATGATAATTATTTCGATTTGTTTAAGTTAAAAGATGCTCAGGTAATTAATTTCAATTAATCCGTCTTTATTTTTATTCTAGCCTAAATTCCCAAAGCTATTCAAATTCTAGCCGAATTGTCCTAAATCCTATTCAATTTGGCTACATCTTTAACTCGAAATGGCCACATTTTGCAAAATATGGCCAAATCATCAGCAACCCTTATAACTCCTTTGCTTCAGCCCCCATTTGGGCTAGCAAATCCCCTAACCTGGCTGGCCCAACAAGGGAAGAAGGTATCAAATCACTTTTGAGAGCCCTTTTGTGAAACCAGTTCCTTTACTCTTTTTGAATGAATTACAGTCAGTAAAGTAATCTGGTGGAAGGGGTCCATAGAAAGCAAATTGGCTTCTTTTTCTTTTTTCTATTTTTCATTTTAGAATAGAGAAAGAGTAGAAACTAAGACTCTCTAGAAGATTTGCTCGGAGCTTTTTGGTCGCCTTCTATCTTGAAACCTCTTTGCTTGAAGGGGCAGGAGTGGAAAGAGCGCTTCGCGAAAGAATCGTGTGGCGCAGTGAAAGGTTTTCCATTGGAGAATCTTGTATTTCATAAAAATTTGGGGCAATATAATCCTTACGTAAGGGCCATCCTATCAAACTTTCAGGTATTAAGATATGTTTCAAGCGTGGATGATTATCATATGAGATTCCCAACATATCATATGATTCTCGTTCTTAAAAATCCACACTTTTCCAAACCCAGAAAGCAGACAGAATTCTAGGATTCCTCCTGGAGGCAAATACTTTTATGCATACCTCTTCTGGTTGATCCACACCATCCTTCTTTCATCCGCCTAGCCCAACACATTTTACCCGCCTGACCCGACCGACCCAGCCCAACATCACTCATATACTCTTCTATCCTTTTCTCTCTAACACAACAGATGACAAATGACCCATTTCTCATTTTCTCTCAACCCTCACATTAAACCCTAGCCGCCGCCTCCATCATTCCTTCTTCTTCTTCATTTCCCCGTACCAAAATCACGTGCTAGGCACGAGAATTATACCACAAAGGTACTGAGAGAGGCGACATGGAACGAATCCATACCTCCAATCGACCTTGCTCTTCGAACCCCGCTCAAGATTTGTACCAAGATGGTACCATTCCTAACAACTCAGCTTCAACGACGGCTCTAACTCCGTCAAAATTCCCAAACGCCGTCCCTAGCTCCATCCAAAATTGAGCTGGCAAAGTTGAGAAACTTCCAGAAGCTCCAGGTGTCACTCCTCTCCGCTAAATTCATTAAACTTGTACAATTTCGTAAAAGTTGTTGCTGTGAATGTTGCTCCAGCTGAGGAATTTGACTTCTTCAGCAAAATCCCCAAAAACCCCTCTGGTTTTCCCCCCCATTTTCACCCAAAATTCCCTATAAATACCCCCCCCCAGCTGCATGTAAAGGAGCTGATTTTGGGGAAAAATTGGGGGTTCTGGAGAATCATTTCTCTAACCTCACGAAACCAGTCAGCTATTGGGGAAGAAAAAAATAAGAAATTCTAATTCTAAACGGGGTTGATATTAATCTGGTGGTGGTAAGGGGTTGGAAAATTTGAATCCTATGTTGTTGTATGTATATATTTAAGTGGTATATGAGTTCTTGTTGTGATTAGGAACCAGAGATGAGTCATATCCCTTTATGATACGCTCTTCATCTTTCAAAGTTCCCCTATTCGACCCTTTAATAGATACTGATTTCATTGCCCCCTTGTATAATGCATGCTGCACATGAACATGGAAACTAGTGTGATTTGGCGGCTGTTTTGGGCATGATATTAGTTCAAGTATGGTTTGTTTGCAAAGGCTATGTCAGATTAATAGTTTTGGTTCTTTCCATGATAACATTTCCTCTAGAACCCCCCCCCCCGGCTCTCATATGATTTTCAACTAGTTATACATTTGTGATTGATGTTATCCTATTAAAATATTTTCAGCTTTCTTGTTCCCTCTTCCTGACCTATTTTTTTTTGGTAATATGTGATATTAAGATCATGTTCCTTAGCTAGCTTTTCCAAACTCTAAGTAATTTGGTGTTAAACTACCCTTAAGATTTTGGTTCATTAAGTCCTTCTATGGCTAAAAAACTGAATTTTTATATTTAACCTTCAAGATTTGGGGTATTAAATATAACTTAGTGAATAACAAGTATGTTTGGGACTGTTTTGTACCCCCATGATAACATGTTATGCCTCTTTTCAAAATCTGTGCACATGAGTATATAATTTATTTCCCTTCTTTATCCACTTTGGCTTCTAAAAAATGATAAATTCAAATGAATAGCCTTTGTTGGTGTTTGGGTTGAAGTTCTGAAATATTGTGAATATGAAAGCATGATCCTTATTTGTTTAAAATTAATGGTTTGTTGTCTTGGACTAGTCTGAATATCCTATTTCGTATGTTTAAACTTAGTATGAATTTCTTTGATTGTCAACTAATTTCAAACGAACCAACTGTTAGAAAAATATACTCTTTAAGTATGAAATCTGTATATTGCTGGATTGTTTCTTGCTTAATTTTATTTAGACACATACTAATCCTTATTTTTACTTCTCTCTTTTTTGTGCATGATAATATGGTGGAGTCCAATTGGACTCCCAAAACCTCCTTTGCATTTTTCCGTTGGGCCTAGCCCAACATCATCTGGGTCAGCTTGATCAAGTCCCAAAGGGACTGAACCTATGGAGATGAAGCAACAACACTTGAAGAAAAATAGGCCAAGCCCAAGCGTATTGCACAGCAGCCTAAAAAGTCCAAAATGGACAAAGTGATAAATGGTTTAAAGCCCATAATGTCAAGTAGCAGCAGCAACGCAAAAAGGGCAGAAAAATTGAAAAAAAATATAAAAAAATAAAAATTGGACCAAGTCCAAAGAAAGGCGGTGGGCCTAAAGAGGGCCCACACATTATAAATTAGGACAGGATTAGTTAGTAATTTAATTATGTCTTTAATTCTTAATTGTTAATTAGTTCTAATTGTATAATTTGGACTAACATTAATTTAGTTGGATTATTCCCAAAAGATTTCATATTTATCGATTAATTTTTCTTTAAATTCTTCAATATCTTTCATGGAAAACAGTAGAGATATTTCACTTATCAAGTAGGCAGTTTTCTTACCTTTAAATGAATTTTTAATGTGTTTCTCTTCTCAAAAAATTTCTAAATCAAGTTTTATCTTCCATGTTTCTCTTAAGTTAAAACAAGATGTTTTTTATTAGAATACAAAGAACCTTTTTTAGTTAGTCAAAATGAGTTAGTTTTTTCAAACAAGCCCGGGCAACCGCAAGTTAGCGGATACTCTTGGTGCCTTAACACCCTTCCAAGAGTATTAACCTGAACCCTTACCCTTAATCTCTTAACTTTCGAAACCATTATCTGTTTTGGAGTTTTAAAAGTTCTTATAAGTTTTTCTTTTTTTTTACTTTATAAAAACTAAGTGGCGACTCTTGCTTTTAATTGAAAACGTTTTGAAAACTTTAATTAGATTTTCGAAATGAACTTTTCAACAAACAAAGCCATGTTTTTCCGTCCTTGCCCGAAAAGGATCAAAACAGAAATGACGACTCCGCTGGGGATAATTCAAATAGGTTCTAACCTTATTGTTTGAAACAAACTTGTTTGTCTAACTATTTGAAAATTGTAATAATTGTAACTTTATTGCTTTCCTTAAATTGTTGACTTTTTCCACAATTATAAATTGTTCATGACATTTTCCGCCTCTCTTGGCAAAGCATTAGAATGCATTAGGGGTAAAAAGATGATTAGGCAAATCTTTGCGGTCGTTCTTGACAAATCACACAATTTTCAAAACAGACGAGTGAAGTAGTTGACCCGCGGTCGGTTAACGGTAACTTGTTGTTTCAAGCTTGGGTTGTCCGCCCGGGTTCCTGGTCAATTTGGAAACCTATTCTAGAAACACAGGATAAAGTGATACCAAATCACGAAAATAGGCATTAGCCTAGGATGTCTTAATATCCAAGGGATATTAAGTCCATTATTAAACCACAAAAACATGTCAACGGGTTTCCGACCCAACGACATAGCATCCAACTACGTGTTGTTTGAAAGACGTATGTGTTGTAACTGGACTATTGTCCTGGGGTGGGGCCTAACAGGTTATTCTATTTTGTAGGATGTCAAAATTCCTCAAGTTTGACATGGTAAAAAAGGCGCCTCTCCTCCTCCGAATTTGGTGGATAAATCTGGGTCCTAACCGTCAGAGGATAGTCCATCAGCATATGGGACATTTTTCGTCTTTATTAGATATGGAGGCCTGACCAGAACTGATCAAGGTTTTAATGGGGTATTGTGACAACAAGAAAATGGTGTTCCGATTCTGAAGGATGGAAATGACCCCAACGATAGAAGAACTCAGGGATTGCCTAGAGACCGCGGGTATAACCAATGAAAGGAGATTAAGGCCTCAACAAGGCAATGAAAGGAGATCTGCCCTTCTTTGGCATTTTTATCTTTTCAATACTTTTCCATGTACATGCAACAAACGATATCAAATCCAACAAAATATACTTAAGAAGTCCAAAATCCTTAGTTTTAAGCGTCAAAAGTGTCATGAAATCCCGGCACATCAACACCCTCAACTTAGACTGTTTGTTTGTCCTCAAGCAACAAACAAAAATAAAAACAAAAATGATGCTTAAGTAAAAAAACAACTAGAAACTATAGCAGCAACATGATTTAATTATCTTTTCAATCCGCAAGTTTAGTACCCACTCCTTAATAGCTCCAAAACCAGTGCATTTATTTAAGTGATCAAAATTAAAACAAGACGAATCCATGAGTGACAACAAGATATTCTAGTGCCCTCACAACAAAGAAGTCATGATCACACAGAAATGCAATTTGACAAACAAGGACTTGGAACATACTCACTCTCACAAAGTAATTTAAGTTGTACAGGCACAATTCGATAGGCTTGACCTTATTTTCTATTCCTTAGCTTTCAAACAGTGCGGTTAGGATCACTATAGGACTTTGTTAGGCTTGTAATGTAGGCTTAGGGATGGGAATGGTATATTTGGGTAAACAGTGACTACGCCCTCCTTGACACTACAATTACTTCTTAACAAAGTTTGCCTCCCTTGGTCTCCCTTTTTTGTTACCTTTTAACTTTTATCAAGCTTCAGGTGTGGCTTTCATTGCACTTTTGCACTTTTTATTTTCATCCATTATTTTCTTTCATTTTTTTTCTTTTTATTTTGCAACTCACAAACCACAACCATTATCTTCCTTTTTAGAACTAACCTGATCTTTTCATACCCCAAACTTCCTACTTAACCTTACAGTAACCACCCTCAACTTATGCTTTTAGCCTGAGTTGAGGTGCACAATGTCCAAGAAGGGACTAGGGCCAAAAGAATGGTTTATAGGAAACAGGGAAGGTGACAAGCTAACAACAACAAGGTTATCTTAGGCTCAAATTCAGGGATCAAAGGGATTCAATTTGATTTGGTAGGTTATTTTTCTTAAGTGGACTCATTCAAAAATGGCCCACGATCATTTCCTAACCAAACCATTCTACATCCACAACAACATCAACCAGGAAATTTCTAGATTAGACAGCACAACAAGAACATATACTAAGCAGCTCACTTCGAACATGGCACAGAGTTTAGACTACAGACTAGATAACTATCAGTTCATGCTTTAGCTTAAGCTACTTATCTTAGTTATATGCTTGTTGTCATTTACAGATCCATCAAGGTCAGTCCTAACAACTTATTGCACAAAAAGTTAGAGGGGTATCCATTTTTCACAAAAATTATTCAAAATATGACCATGGCTGCATTCAGCTCCTACTTTACTTCTACAAACGCACATCCTATTGTAAACATGCTGGTTCAATAGAAATTAAGAGTCCTTAGGGAAATAACAAAGGAAAGAAAACCCTAAGGACACGGACACCATTTAGATACCCTCATGGGTTGACTCCTATGCAGCATCTTATTTAACATCGCGTCATGATGCAAACATTTTGTCAACTCACACTTCACAAAAACACTCTACAAGAAGCTAGATGACCTAGCTGCACCCACCTAATATAAAAAGTTGTGCATTGTCCCCAATTCACTAAAAACAACTAAACAAGGGATACAAGGCATACCCGTGGTGCCTAAGTGCGGTCATCGGGTGTAGAGGTCAGGCCCACCGGATCGGTGCCCATAATCTTATCACTAACAGAGGCTGCCTCCACAATCCTCTGAATAGTATCAGCTACCCAGGAAGCATCCTCAACACTAACTCCCATAATGAGGCCTAATGATGGTTCCTCAATAGTGCCGGCAACACCACTAGCCAAACCACCAGTGCCAATGACATCAACCTTAATTTGGTGCATAGCTAGGGACTCTTTTTGTGCTTTTTCTGCCTCTTTCTTAGCTCAATTGGCACCTCGATCATCCTTTTCTTCTGAGACTTTAGACTAAATGAGGTATCATCCGCACGGACATGCTCATCCTTTCTCTTTCTCTTTTTCTGAGGCTCCAAAGGACTAACCGGTGCCTTATTCTCTTTTGCAGGTTCCTTTTGTTGGAGTTAGGGATTAGTATAGTCCCACAGGTCAATCATGGGCTCAAAGGTAGCCTTAGACAAGGCTACTAGATCTTTAGCATATGAGGCCGGACGATCCTTCAACGCATCCAAATCTACCTTCAGCTCCACAATGTGCTGCTTCATCTCTGTCAACTCAGCAAACCCTATCTCATTTAACTTGGCATCGATCCTCTCTTCTAAAGTGTTAATCCGGCTATGCATATTAACCAATGGTGCTATGGCTCTCTGTATGGAGGCATCAATAATGGCCTAGAACTGTTCAGCAAACTTCTTCATTTGTCCTTGTAGCTGAATGGTAGTCTTAATAGTTTTGGCAAAATTTGTTGGGTGAAAGAAATAGGTGGATTCAGGATCCTTTATTGGCGGTGCAGCAGAGAGTTATATGGGCCCCCTAGAGTTTCCTTAAGTCGGCTACCTAGTGGGGTAGGCGCAACAGTAGAGAAGGTGTTATGTCTGGAGTGGGTACAATCGCCTCCTGGTGAGTGCGAGCAGTTCAGATATGCTGCTCAGACCCATTACCTTACTTTCATCTTTAGACCTCTCTGGGTGGTTGGTTCAAATGGCTGGCACCATATGATTAATACCCGACTATTTCAGGACCTCCACCTCATCACACAACTCCGTCAAGAGGCACGGGAATGGATATGAAGAGCTGATCTTAGTGACTCTATCCCATATCTCCTCAATAATAATGTTCCCAAAATTCATATTGTACTTGGATAGCAGGCTTGCAACTAGGATGGATCATTTAGGAGTCAACTTATTGTCAGCACCCATCGACATAAGCCAGAGTCGCACCAAAGCCCACCATAATTTATCCTCAAATGATAGAGAAGCCTTTGTGATCTGTGGATTGTCATGGTCTAGCCACTTTGGTGTTTCGGTCATTGTAAGATGCTTGGGTAACCACTTTGTCCAGTTGAGATCATTCTTCACCCGATAGTCAAAGTCAAAGGTGTCGATGGTAACCACATACTCAGGCCCAAAGAAAAATTTATTTATGGTTTTGGCTGAGATGTTTACTAGGACACCTCATACTGGGATGCTCTCAAGAGCGGGCAAGTCTGCAATCTTTTGGCCTTTTTTGCATCTGCTTTCCTAGATGGCGTGATAGTTTGCATAAAACTCCTTCATGATAAATGGCTGATAATTGGGGAGTGTCTTTCTAGTCAAGCCCAAGTTGTAGTGTCAGAAAAATTCATCTAACTTGGGTAAGCCATTGAGCTTGAGTGAGTCTATTCTCCATTCTTCTGCAATAGGGCATTTGATGTACCCTCCTGCTATTTTTTCTAACTCGTACTCAAAGATCTTCTGGGACCCTTTTATCATCCACCTTTTCTTCTCCCGGAGTCGGACATCATTGGAAGTGAGGACTAGAGAGACTCTGGCTCTTTTGGAGTAGGTGGAGAGGCCTTTTGTTCTGGAGTGGCCGGCTCTGTGTCAGATTCAACATCACCTTCACCCTTTTTTGCAGACCCAGACTTTGACCTAGACTGTGCATCATCCCCTATTTCGGTCTTATAGTTTCCATGCCACTAGAAACCGAGATTGATGTCTCTTTTCCTCCCTTAGCCAGTGGAGGTAGGGGTACTCTCTGAATCAGTATTGGCCGAGTCCAAAGATGATCCTTCCCCCTCTTTAGACTGGGAAAAAGTCATTGTCACTGTTTGTTCTTGATAGGGTGTGTGAAATCCTTCCTTTTTAGACTGGGAAAGAGATAACACCAGCTTCCTCTTAGTCATTCGGATGAGGGGGATGTTGTCCGAGACACTCTTCTCGCCTTCCAAATTAGTTTGATCCTTTAGGTGAGACTTGACTACATTATCTTTTGCTATTCTTGCTCCCCCTTATCGTAGTGGAGTAGGCAGTGCCATATAGTACATGTAGGTACCCAACGTTAGCAATCAAAACTAAAAATTGAACACAAAAAAATTTCAACACTTAAAAAATTTACAGAAATTTTAGACTCTTACGGGAGTGGGAGGTTCGACGTCCCGTGGGATAGGGCATCAGAATTACGCAGTGGCATTTTTAAGTACAAGTTGTCCTCCCACGGGATCTTCCCACGGGTGTGGAAGGTATGACGTCCCATCAGATCGGGTGTCAGATCTGGACAGAGGCCTTTTTAGGCACGGATCCATTTCCAACACCTTGTCCGACGCTCATCGTGCCTCAGACGTCCTGTCAGATGTCCCGTGGGATCAAGTTTAGCACATATTTTCTCTCAATTTTTGTTTACTTGATTGATTGTCAGTTCACCCAAATAAGCAGCATACATAATTTTATAAACACAACATCAACCCCTTACTCACGCCAATAATACAACCATAATTCCCAAATTTTAATTTATACACACAAACACATAATCACACACATAGGCATAGTTCAAGTCCAGGGTTTTGAATCACTATAAAAACATGCTTTTTCTAAATTTTAAACCCATAGATGCTTACACTCACTAAGAATTAATTTAAAACCATGAGAACGTTTACTTACTCCTGGTATTGCACAAAGTTTGAAAAAAAACTTGAGTCTTGGGTGCTTGAGTGAACTTGCTTAATGTGCCTTGTGATTGTGAAGAGTATATGGGATGTGAAGGGAGTGATTTGTGGTGGAGATGATCATGGGTTGAGGGATTTGGGGATTTGATCGTGCGTTTCTGGGGGGAAACTTAGAAGGAGGGAGTTAAGCGAGTATTGACCTCAATCAAATTGAGATCAAACATATAAAAATGCAGGGAAAAGAGGGAAAAAGGTTCCGGGTAAGGTCGGGTCTTAAATTAAAAGAATTTTAAAAATTATTGACCCATGTTGAATGACCCAGACGACGGGCTAAGAGACGCCCGTGGGGTACGTTATTTCCCATCCTGAGGAACTTACCTAGGTCTTGCAAGCTTTCTGAGTTGTTCTTGGCTTCGCGCCCATCTCATACGCTCATCGGAGCCGCAATGGCCCATCATGTGGAGCATGGGAATAGGATAGACCAAGTTATATTTGCTATCCATTTGGCACGCCCTACCCTATGGGTGTGGCACTTGCGACGTCCACTCGCAGAGCCCGTGGGAACCCTTTTTCTGCATTTTTCTTAATCTCACCAGTTTTTGCACATTTATACACACATTAGTCCATGGTTTGCCTCCCATACAGCACCTGATTAAATGTCGTGGCATGATACAGGTTACTTGACTACTCAGACTTCATCAAGTTTCCTCATAGGTTGTCTCCCATGCAACACCTAATTTAACATCGCGGCACGATGAAGGTCACTTGATTACTCATACTTCATCAAGTCCCTTGGTTATCATATATTCACCAAGGGTCCAAACTTCAATCGCTTTGAGCTCCTCTACGTTTCCCACATAAGCTTTAATTCGTTGCCCATTCGCATTGAACCTCTTGCCTCCATGGTTCTCCAGTTCAACGGCCCCATGTGGAAACACTTGTACCACTTTGAATGGTCCAATCAACTTGGACTTCAACTTGCCAGGAAACAAGCAAAGTTGGGAGTTGAAAAGTAGGACCAAGTCACCAGGATGGAAATCTATTTTCTCTATCTTCTAGTCATGGTACAACTTGATCTTCTCCTTATATAAGACCGAAACTTCATAGGCATTGAGATAAAACTCATCTAACTCATTCAACTGCCCAAGTCACTGAAACTTGCTGCAGACCAGTCTAAATTTAGCATCTTCAATGCCCACGTGGCCTTATATTCTAGCTCAACAGGTAGATGTCACGCTTTCCCAAATACAAGTTTATATGGTGACATACTTATTGATGTTTTGTATGTTGTTCGATACGCCCACAGGGCATCATTTAGTTTCCACGACCAATTTGTTCTATTTGCATTGATAGTCTTGGACAAGATTGACTTGATCTCGCAGTTTGACACCTAAAGTTTCCCACTAGTCTGGGGGTGATAGACGGTTGAAACCTTGTGTTTCACTCCATATTTCTCAAGTAAAGCATGAAACAATTTGTTGTAGAAGTGAGAGCCTCCATCGCTAATAATTGCCCTTGGTGTACTAAATCTAGAGAAGATGTTCTTTTTCAAGAATGTTGTGACATACTTGCCTTCATTACTGGGAAGTGCAATTGCCTCCACACACTTAGATACATATTCAATATCAACAAATATTTACGGATTTTCATTTGACATCACAAATGTCCCCATGAATTCAATACCCTAAATATCAAACAGCTCGATCACAAGGATTGGAGTAAGAGGAAGCTCATGCAACCTTTATTTTGACACCTACTGCAAGCTTTAGCAAAATCATCGGCGTCTTTGTGAATGGTCCGTTAATAGTAGCGGCATTGCAAGATTTTGTGTGCAGTCCAGATACCACTATGATGTCCCCTTACAGGGGATGAATGGCAAGCCTCTAGTATCTCTATAATCTCAGCTTCAGGCACATGTCTATGGATCATAGTATCAGCACACACACGAAATAATAATGGCTCCTCCTAGAAGAATTTTTTAACATTAGACATGAACTTTCTTCTTTGGTGTGCCGACATATCAGGAGGTACCACATCACTTGCCAAATAGTTGGCAATGTCAGCAAACCATGGAATCAGATCTTGGGAGGTGACCAACACTTTCTCATTTGGAAACCAATCATCAATCTCTTGCTCATCATTCAGCTTAAGCATTGTTTCTTCCTCTAATCTAGATAGGTGATCTACTACCTGATTTTCAATGCCCTTCCGATCCTTTACCTCAAAGTCAAATTCTAGCAGTAGAAACACCCATCTAATCAATCTCGGCTTCGCATCTTTCTTTGCCATGAGATATCTAATAGCTGCATAATCAGTGTGCACCACTACCTTGGTGCCAAGCAAATAGGATCTAATCTTTTCAAATTAAAAGACCACAACAATCAGCTCTTGTTTAGTCACCATATAATTCTTCTGAGCGGGATTAAGTGCATTGCTAGCATAGTAGATAGGATGAAGAATCCTTTCACGCTTTTGTCCTAGGACTGATCCTAGCACCACTCAACTAGCATCACGTAAAACCACAAACGACTGAGATTAATCAGGAGAAATAATAATGGGAGCAAAGATCAACTTTTCCTTAAGGCACTCGAATGACTTCTGACATGCATCATCCAAAACAAACTTCACTTCCTTCTCCAATAACTTGCATAATGGGTTTGCAATTTTGAGAAATCTTTGACAAATCTGGGATAGAACCCAGCATGCCTCAAAAACCTTCGAATCCCCTTCATAGAAACTGGTGGAGGCAATTTTTCAATAACCTCAATATTTGCTTTGTCAACCTAAATACCCTTCTTGGAGATCTGATAGCCAAGCACTATACCCTATTTTACAATGAAGTGACACTTTTCCCAGTTCAGTACTAATGTTGCATTCTTTACACCTCTTTAGCACACAACTGAGATAAGACAAACAATCATCAAAAGAGTCACAAACTACCGAAAAGTCATCCATAAATACCTCAATAGTGTCCTTCACCTTGTCTGAGAAAATAGACATCATGCAACGCTAAAATGTACCTGGTGCGTTGAATAAACCAAAAGGCATCCTCTTGAAAGAAAATGTCACATACAGACAGGTCAAAGTGGTCTTATCTTGATCTTTAGGAGCAATCTAGATCTGATTATATCTTTAATAACCATCGATAAAATAATACCATCCTCTACTATCAAGACGGTCTAACATCTGATCTATGAACGGCATCGAAAAATGATCCTTCTCAGTCCAAGCATCCAACTTTTTGTAATCTATGCATATGCACCAGCCTATGATTGGCCTCATCGGAATCAACTCATTCTTTACATTTGGGACCACAATAATCCCACCCTTTTTAGGCATACACTGAACAGGGCTCACCCACTTGTTGTCTGCATTAAGGTAAACCACACCTGCATCCATCCACTTGATGATCTCCTTCTTGACAACCTCTTGCATTGGCTGATTCAAACTATGTTGGTGCTTAATACTTGGAATGTAATCCGGTGCGAGCTGAATTTTATGTGTGCAAATTCCTGGTGGAATTCTAATGATGTCAGCAATGGACCAACCAATGGCCCTCTTGAACTTTCTCAGTACAAAAACCAGAGCTTCAACCTGCCTTTCACCTAAATCTGCAGCGATAATAACTGGCAAGGTGTCATTAGCTCCTAATAACACATATCAAAGGTAAGATATAAGTGCTTTGAGCTCTAAGACTAGAGGTTCCTCAATAGATGGCCTAGCAAGTGGTGTATGTCGATTCTTTAGGACTAAATCAAGCTTCATTGGACAGTAATTATAAGACCCTATACGTGCAAGTTCTTCTACAATGTCATCATACTCCTCAATATCATCTCCATAAAAATTATTCATAACAATTGCAAGTGCCTCAACACTAATTCTTTCTTTGACAGTCATAATTAACTGATCCTCATTAACCATATCAATAAATGAAACCATGTGCATATCATCATGATGCTTTATAGACTGGCAGACATTAAAAGTAACTACCTCATTATTCAGTCTAAGTTTCATCTCCCCAGTTTCTAAGTCTACTAAAGTGCATCTGATGACAACGAATGGTCGTCCCAAGATGATGGGAACCTCAAAGTCAATCTCGCAGTTAAGAATCACAAAGCCTGTAGGGAAGATGAACTTGTCAACTTTTACAAGTACATTATAAAGAATTCCCATAGGCCTTTTCACCATGCGATCTTCCATAAAAATCCGTAATATAGTAAGTTTGGGGGCTCCCAAGCCCAACCGATTGAACATTGCTAGTGGCATAAGATTAATACTGGCACCCAGATCACACAACGTTTTGGCAAAGTAAAAATATCCAATCATGAAAGGAATAGTGAAAGCTCCAGGATCTTTCTTTTTCTGCACCAGAGAATAGAAGGCTATTGCACTACAATGGTGAAAATTATCATCTTGCTCTAAACTCACAGTTCTCTTTCTTGTCACCAGATCCTTCATAAACATCGCATAGCCAGGCATCTACTCCAATGCTTTAACTAAAAGGATATTGACTGAAAGTTGTTTTATCATGGAGAAGAATTTGTGAAATATACCTTCCTCAACCTTCTTCTTCAATCTCTGTGGGTAAGGTGGAGGAGGAAATAGTATGGGCTTCAAGACTGGTAAAACCTCCTTGTTCTTTGCCTTTACCTCAGAAGACTTCTTCTTACTTAGATTTTCCACTCCATCCTTTTCTTCATACTCGACCATAATCCCAGCATTATGTTATTTAGGCTCGGCCGACTCATCAACAACTATAGGCATAGGAGTATCAACGGTCAGCTTTCTGGTTCGTGTAGGCACAGCCATGCACTGGCGATCATTCTTCGGATTTTAAATTATATCACTTGGGAGACTACCCTTTTGATATGGATTCAAGGTTGAAGAAATTTGGCTCATTTGTGCCTTAATTTCTTTATGGCGACAGAGTGAGACTCTACTTTTTGACTCATTACTGAAAGGACAGCGCGCATCTCCTTCATACTTCCCTCCATAGAATCAACCTTTTGAAATATCTTATTAAGAAGCTCTCTCATGGATGGTTGCTCAAACCCTACTTTATGAATCCCAGGAGGGACATACAGGTCGTTTCTATCATTCTTGTATCCATCCCTCTTATTCAAATCACCATCTGTAACCCTACTCCTATCTCTGTATCCAGACCGATTGCATTTTCCATATTTGTCTTTATTCCGACCTTTATTTCCTTAGCCATTGGCCAAAAACCCGCCACATGATCATTAAGATAATTTTCTTCTTTATCAGAGTCATACTCATCCTGTCTTGGTGCTTTCCCTTGTGAACTTACAACTTTCACCTTCTCCAAACCACCATTAAGAATTTGTTTTGCAATTATATCTTAAGTACTTTATAGGGTTTCGAAGCCCTATTTAATCTCCTGGAATTCTTCAAGGTCAAGGGACTTCCCAAGTGCATAGGTTTCTGCTGAGATTTCAGCGTCTCTCGTATGCCAGGCCCTATTTGTCTTGGTGACCCTATCAAGCATCTCAGAGGCTTAAATATAAGTATTCTCCATGAATTATCCTTTGGTTACTGTATCTGCTACTTCCTTAGTGTTTGCATTCAACGCTTTGTAAAAGATCTCCATCAAGTGTTGTGAAGGGATTCCATGATTTAGAACTTGCTTCAACTTCTTATTAAACTGCAGCCATGTTTGATACAAAGTCTCTGTGGGAGGCTGTTTGAAATTATAGATCTCCTTCTTTAGCTGCACCATCCTTTATAGAGGGAAGAACCTCTCTAGAAACTGATTTCTCAGCTCAAGCCATGTGAATATAGTAGCATCAGGTAGTTCCATAAGACAAAGTGTCGCTTCTCTAGTCAATGAAAATGGAAAGAGCCGTAATATGATAGCATACTGATCCATCCCTTGGAGGTTATAGGGCTTCCAGATCCCTGTATAGTTCTTCAAGTGCAAGTTCGCATCATCTGTGGGCTTGACAGCAAATAATCCCTTCAGGTTCAATAGATGAATCATAGTACTTGTAATATCAAACTTTACACCATCGGGCAGTGGTGTTAATACTATGGAGCCTATTGTCCCTGCATCATCATCATTAATGTTTTACCGAGGGATGTGCTATGGTTGTTGCATCTGTCCGCCCCTATTTTTAGGCAAATTCCATCGAATTGTTGCCTCATCTCTCAAAGCTTGTGCCTCTAGTGCGATTTGACGAGCAGCTCACTGTCGTGCTTGCCTTGCTTGCTCAACTATTGCATTTTCGGCTGCAAGGTCTGCAACAATCTGAGCATCTTTATCAATTTGGGCCTCTTCTTTCTCTCTTCCTCTTCTAACATCCGAGTTGTGGCTTCTTCAGTTATCTCGTAAAATCTCTTTTTAACCGTGTTTCTGAGAGTTTGTTGGAGTTCCAGATCGTATGGGATCAAGAGGTTTCCTTGACTCCTAGTTATGGGTATGCACAAGTGTGCAACCTGTAGAACAAAACAAAAATAATAGAAAAAGTAAAATCAGGAAAGAAGGACTAATAGTGTAATAAACACAATCTCTCTTCATCCTAAATTGTATTCCCCAGCAATGGCGCCAAAATTTGATATGCCCAAATTACACCTTCGTTTAGAAGCGTAAGTTCTTTCTATTCAAATACATAACCCAACTAAGGTTGGGGTCGATCACACAAGAAATATGGTAGGACTAGGGTCAATTATGTTTACTCACACTCTTATCCATTTATTTCCCTACAAAAGGGGGTTTATAGTAACAAGTAGTAATCTTAGTTCAAAATTGAACAAGTAAGAAGTAATAGTTTTAAGAGTTGTAATCAATGAGAGAAGTCACTAGGCTAGTGTTCCCTATGAGATCATAACTTAGTAGAGCGTTGTACTTAGTGAACTAGTTTGGTGTTTAGAATGCAAAATCGGTATGTTAGGTTCACCTAAATGGTTGGTCCCCTAGATAGATGAATTTCACCACATGCCTTTGTCTGGTCGTGGGTGTATGCTTTACTAACCCTTACCCCTGATCCCATATTAGCTATTCCCGGACAAGGTCAAGCTATTAGATGAGGGTTGATAGCCTCAAATCTGCATTGTAAACAACCCTTTTACCATTCGTTACCTCCTTGGTCTGGTAAGTAAGAATACAGCGAGTTCTAAAGTTTGCAACCGTTAAAAAACAATCAAAGCAAAGGGAAGAACAATACATGCATAAACACCACCCAAGAATTACCAAGTACTTTGCCTACTTTGTTAATCCTTCATGGTTTCCACAATCCTAGTTGTGGATTTAGCTACTCATGGCCATAAGTACACTATAAAAAGTTGTGGAAGCAATCATGAACATATACTTACAAAAAGTAGTAAAGAAATCTGGAATCTTGCATAATTCTCAAAAACACTTCACTAAATCAAGAACAAACTTTGAATTCTTAAAACTATGATATAATGTCTCCAAAATTGTAACAATGTCGTGAATATCATGTAACAATGCGTGAACAATGAGTCCCCTCAAAAAAAAACCTAAGGGTAAGTATTTATAGACAAAAAAGACCAAATACTAAGTAAACTAGGAAAGCTGGATGCAGTACTTCTGATGGTACACCGTACAAGCTATCGTGGGTGCAATGGGCATCGTGGGTGCTCGTCCGACCTCTTTCAGGTTTTGGCTCCAGGCTTTTACCTTGTTACCATAGGCTAATATGACGGTACATCATGGAGGCATTGCCCATTATGGCCAGCTCATCGGGTAACAACTCATTCTTTTAATCTCCTCTAGCATATTTTGACGGGCTCTGTGATGTCTCATTGTGTCTCTCACAGGCATCACGGCAGGGCGTGGGAGATGAGTTTTTCCCTTAAGTCTCTCTATATTATTTTGAAGGCTTCTCCCATGGGTCGTGGTATATCCCACGCCCGTGGGGCATGTCTTTTACCCAGAAATTTGTACTTCTTTGGTATTTTTATATTTTCAATACTTTTCCCTATACATGCAACAAACGACATCAAATCCAACAAAATATACTTAAGAACTCCCAAAATCCTTAGTTTTAAGCATCGAATATACCGTGAAATCCTGGCACATCAGGTACCACGCCTCGTATAGGTTATTTAATTGGTTGGCTCGAGTACAATGCCTAATACCAATTTATTTATGATTGGCTCGGGTACCACTCCTAGTACAAGTTTGATTGTTGTTACATGTGTTGGTTCCATAAGTGAACCAAGATTATCGGTTGTGTTGTTATTATTACATGTTAGTACATGAGTGGTCGTGTTGGTATGTTTAACCATTAAGTTGATTTCTTGAGTAAACCAGATTGTATGTTGTATGCCATGGACGATGTCTTAGGGATCCTTTGGTGTTTTGGGTTGCTATTAATTATGGGTTTTTGGACATGTCTTATATAGTGGTTAAGTCAGGTTGATGACTGAGAGTCTTGCTTTTATGTACATGACTTTATTTATACATATTGTCCTATTTTAATAAGTTATGGTTGTTTTTTCATATTTTTTATCTTAGAACTAGTTGATGATCCTACTAGTATACTATTGTTTTTGTATACTGATACTACACTTTCTATTTCTTTCTTGAGTACAGTGCATATTCTGGCGGCTGTTTTGAAACCTCTATTGTGATTCACATAAATTTTGAATTCAAGGGTGAGTTGCATCTTTCGACCACCATGGATTCTTCTATTAGTTGTAGTCCCTTGTTCGGACTTAGACTTTACTTGTTTTGGGTTTGCATCCCCATCTTTTAGACATGTTTAGAGTTTTGGTACATGACTTTAAATTTCTAGGGGAATATTTTCGCAAGTTTTCTATTGTTTGTTTAAATTTTAGATGTGAATCTTGGTTATTATCTATTGAATTGGTTTTAGCTGCTTAGTTTCTGGTTAAGGAATGGTTGGTTAATTAGTTCTCCCACCAAGAGTTTAGTGTGGGTGCCACTCAAGGCGGGTTAGGTTATGGTGCTCCAAGGAAGGATGATAATGAGTTTTTCCTCAGCTGCAAGGAGAGGTTATAGAACCTCGCTTTTGTTGAGTCAGAGTGAGAATTATACCGTGTTGCAGTAGGATGGTCAAGTGAAATAGTGGTGGAAGTCTTACCTAGCTTGCAGACTAGATGGGTCACCACATGTTACTTGGGCTCAGTTCTCCAAGGCCTTCTTGGGGAAGTATGTTCTGTGCAGCTTAAAAGAGAGCCTGATGGAGGAGTTCACTAGGTTAGAGTAGGGATCCATTTCTGTAACAGAGTATGAGGTTTGTTTCCATGAGCTATCTAGCATATGCCACCATGATTATGCCTATCGAGTAAGAGAGGGTGCACCATTTTGTCAGAAGGCCATCTTAAATCTCCACTTAGACACAGAGGGTATGGTAGCTTCTAGCCAGTCTTTCCTGGATATTTTGGACCATGCCAGCACCATTGAGGGTGTACTTTGCAAGGCCCAATGGGTAGCGAAAAGTGGCCTTACTATCAAGGTAGTTATAGTGGTTCACAGTCTCGAGGTCGAGGCTACTTTAGTAGGGGTCAGCACCAGTAGTGTTTTTATATGTGCCGACCTTTTCAAGTGGCACTATAGATTATAGAGGGTCAGAGTAGTCAGGGCTTGGTTCAGTCTCTTTGTGGTGAACATACCACGTATTCAAGCCATGGTAGACAATCTGGTTCATTGAGTTCTTTTGCTTTCGCTTCCGCAAGAACAGGGTGCTTTGAGTGTGTGGAGTTGGGCCACTTTGTTAGAGATTGTCTGAGAGTCAGAAATGATAGTCTGTAGGGCCAACAGGTTTAGGCCCTCACGGCTATAATTCCACCAACTGGAGGTGGTGCATAGGGTAGTCAGCGTAGTTCCTAGGGTACTAGAAGTGGTTCTAAGTATGCTAGATCAGGTGGTCATGGTGCTCAAAGCTTTATGTATACATGTCTGAGTGATCCAGAGGCTGAGGCTTCAGATGTTGTCATCACAGGTACGATCTCCATTGGTGTCTGATAGATTCTGAATTGTTTGATCTGGGGTCTACATTCTCGTAAGTGTCTTCTTATTATGTTACTCATCTATAGTCCGCATGTGAGTTATTGCATCTGCCTTTACGTGTAGCTATCCAAGTAGGAGATTCTTTAGTAGTGGATCATATATATCGGGCTTATATGGTGACTCTTCTGGGGTATGATACATGGGTAAACCTAGTTCTGCAAGACATGTTTGATTTTGATGTGCCAGCCTAAAGTAATATCATGATGTCTGGGACTCGCGGACATTCCCAATATCCCACCGTCTGTGGTCCAGAGTCACATACAAGGCCACACGGGGCCATAAGGTTAATAGTATAATACTACAACAAATACTACAAACAATGCATGAAATAAATAGATAGAAGAGGCGTACAAGGTCTGAGGTTACCAACCTAGAAAACCAACCCAAGGATACTAATTAATGCAATTATATCCTATATACCCAAAGTCTAGAAAGGTTAAATCGTACCCTACCTGTCGTCCGATGATAAGCTGCTGGAATGGTGTCTTCCAAGATTGAACTATTCTAATAAGTCCCAATTTGCAAAAACACTATCAACACAATAATCTACACATCAAAACGAGACTAATGATACCTATAATGCTAAAAACATAGCCGGGTCGAAATTTGGGTCACAAGCAGGCTTGTGGGCCTTGCAACCTGAAGTTGGAAATGAAAACACCACAATGTTATCCGAGTCACCGGGAGAACACAATCCAAAAATGAGCGGAAATGGACCATAACAAGGGCTCAAAATATCCCCAAGAGTCATGAATTTAAAGAGGGAATTTATGGGAGAAATTAGAACTTTAAGAGTAAACTTACCTAATTTAGAAGTCAAAAATCAAACAAGGATCTGCAAGGTGGTAGCCTCCAAGTTATGGGAAAGAAACAGGTTGAAAATGGTGGCTTTGGAGCTATTTTAATGGAGAAATCATCCAAAGAAAATCGGAAAAAGAATTGGAGAAGAAGCGATTTATAGCTGCCAGGCACCGACCACTGCGCACGCACACTAGCCACTGCGCACGTGGCCCATGCACATGTTGGTAGGTGTACACGCACGTGTAGGCCAGACAAGGCGCTAGACCAGTGTGCACGCAGCCATCCACTGTGCACGCAGCCACTATGCAGGAGGCCCATGCGCTGCCTAGGCGATGGCCAAAAGGAGGGGGTGCATGGCACACTGTCGCGTGCATGTAGTCGTTCCCATGCATGGTCATATGCTTGCTGGTGCCATGACAATAACAAGCTGCCAACAGTTATGCAAACTTAGAATTTGCTTTTGATGGAACCTCGAGAATGTATCTGTGGTACTGCGAATACAAATGACCTGATCTATTCAACTAGAAATGACATTTCTGATCCAACGGAATCAACAAAAATCCTATCTGAGGTCATGTAATGACCGGGTCCGTTGTTATGGGTAGTCCAATCATGCCAAGTTGTAGATTTAGAAAACTCTGAGTTTGGGAGTTTGAAAATCTGGGCTAGGCTAGCCTCGGACAGTTTTGGAGCGAGGTGGAGTCTAGGGAAATTCGGGTAAGGATTGGTCCATGTGTCTTGTGTTAAGATAGTCTTTTGTGTATCTAATACATAAAGGAGTCTTGGAGACTTTTCGGAATTGAATTTGGGTAAGTAGAACTCCCGAAATTGCATTTGACATGAAAGGGTTGTTTCAAGTCATCGGGGAAAGTAAGTGTGTTGTAAAATGGCCAAAACTGGGAAATTTTTGGATATTCTATCCGTGACGAGTGCAACCGTCTACAATAGCGGCCTCCGCTATAGTGGTGGAAAATACCGCTATGGCGGTGGTCAAGGCGATCAACACCACTTAATACTGCTATAGCGGAAGTTGTCCGATATTGCGGGACTGCTATACCAGAGCGGGGACCGCTACAGCGGGCCAATGGGATTTTAATGCAGAAAAATTGCCCAAAAATATTCAATTTCACAACTTTGCTTTGGGAGAAGGGCTTGGCGATTCCAGGCAATTTTCCTTCGAATTTCATCCCTAAGGTAAGGTTTCTACTCCCCAATCTTTGTACTACTTTTCCTATGCGGTAGAATTGTTAGGAGGGAACTTGGGGAAAGGTTGGAATAACATAGGAATGGTAGAATCTATGAATGAAGGGGATTCCAAGCATGCATGTTCTTGGGCATTGTTAAAAGTATGTTATTATGATCATAGGTTGTTAAATTCTCTATTTTTATCCATAAAAATGATAGAAGTAGGTGAATTAACTGTGGAAAAGCCCGGGAAAAGGGTGGGATGATCATGGGTGGCCTGGGGTTTGAGGATTTGGTGTAATTCGGGTATTGTGCAGGCCTTGTGTGTTAATTGTATGTAATCGTGTGTTATTTTTGACTAAGAACGAGAAAAGAATTTGAAACACGGGAAAGCTCTGGTTGAATAGAGCTTGAATCATTTTGAGATAGGTGATGGCTCATGATTTCTCTAAATGTTGTATATTCTTGTACCCATATCTATATGTTTGTATGAATTACATTGCTTATGGAAGTTGTGTAGAATGTCTAAGGTTCCTGCTTTACAGTCTGTGATTTGAACGGTGTTTGCTTGTTGGTTTACAAGTTGTTTGATCATCTATTTGAATGTGGGTTGTTGACATTTGGTTGGCTCAGGTACCACACCTGGTATAGGTATAACAAATGGATGGATCAGGTACCACACCTGATACAGGAATACTAACGGTTGGCTCGGGTACCACGCCTGGTACAGGTTTACTTTTGTTGCATCATTGTATTTTTATTGTTGTGTTGTATTAACTGATATTTGTTTTGTGAGTGGACCGAGTTGTTAATTGACATTTTCTGTTGTCTAGAGGGGATCCCAGGGTGGGTCCGGTCTAGACGGAAAGGTATAGTTATTGGTATATGGTTGTGGCTCAGAGTATAGATGGTGGATTTCATACGGGAACAAGCTAAGTAGAGACTTGTAGTCTAGGTGTGTCTTATGATATTGTTGCTTGTCTTCCATACCTTTTACTTGATATTGTTTATACACTCTTTATTTGGATACAGTTTGATGATCCTACCATTACACAGTGCTAGTGTACTAATACTGCACTTGCTTTTCTTTTGATGAGTACAGGAAATCTTCCAGCGGCTGAGACGCTACCTCATCAATAGCACCGACGATTTATGACTTCAAGGGTGAGCTTTTTGATCAAGATACCTTTGATTTATGTCTAGAGTTTAAGCCCACTTGTTTCGGGTTAAAATTACTTTCATGTTTCTTTTTGGGGTTGCATCCCCGTACTCTAGATATTGGTATTAATGTTTGGTACTGCGACTTTCAGTTTCTATGGGGATTTTCCGCAGGATTATATTAATGT
The DNA here is from genome assembly GCA_003996215.1 of Jaltomata sinuosa. Lineage (NCBI taxonomy): Eukaryota > Viridiplantae > Streptophyta > Magnoliopsida > Solanales > Solanaceae > Jaltomata > Jaltomata sinuosa. Next base: position 119,251 of record QJPP01002368.1, read on the forward strand.
TATAGTTCTTTACTTATTTAATTGCTAGTTTACTTCTGTTTGCTGGTATTAGGTTGTTAGTCTTGGTAAAGAGTTGAACTCTATTGGTTCTCTCATTTGGGGGTTGGGTGGGTGCCACTCACGATGGTCTGGGTCGATACAAAGATGGTATCAGAGTGTTAGGTTCATTGATCTCGTCGTACCAAAAAGGTCTAGTAGAGTTGTGAAGAACGGCATGGAGACGCCCGCACTTTTCTTCGAGAGGCTATGGGGCTTTAAGAAAAACTATCTCTTCCTTCTTTCCTTCGTGCTATAACTTGATTCCAATTGGTATCTTGTGATAGAATTAGGTATATAACCTCATTCACTATTTTTTCCGCAGATGGTTACTAAAAGGAACAACAGAGCAAGGCCAGTGGTTCCAGCAGCGGACCTGGCAGTTAGTGGCAGAGGTATGGGAAGGGGCAGGGGACGAGCTGGAGCTGCACCCGCCAAGGGTAAAGCTCAAGCTGCTGTTGAGGTTTGTGAAGTGACCCCTCCCCCGCCTCAGTATCATGTGGCAGAAGAGGTGGAAGTGATTGTGGAGGATGAAAGGGCGCAAGCAGAGGCAGCACCAGTTGGGGGTGCAGGCCTTCCCGCTATGACACCAGAAGCCTTCCAGCAGGCTTGAAATATTCTGAGAGGGTTTGTTGGTGTTGGAGCCAAACCCACAGCTTATGCAAATCAGGCCTTGGATACTCAGCCAACAGTTACTACAGCGCGTAGGATGGATGCAACTTCAGGCACGAATGATTTCTTTAGGCCAATGCTAGGCCCAATGATGATAGGGAATGAGCATGAGATGCTGACCAAGTTTCTTAAACTGAAACCTCTGACGTTTCAGGGTACAGACAAGGAGGATGCCTATGAGTTCATCTTGGATTTCTATAAGAGGTTGTACAAGTTGGGTATCGTACATCAGTATGGAGTTGAATTTGTCACTTTTCAGCTACAGGGTGATGCCAAGCAGTGGTGGAGGTCTCATGTTGAGTGTCGGTCTTCTGTTCTACCTTCACTGGCTTGGGAGCAGTTCCATGCCTTGTTCTTGGAGAAGTACGTACCCCATACTTTGAGTGACTGGATAAAAGATGAGTTCTTGAACTTAGAACAGGGTGGCATATCGGTCTCGGCTTATGAGGCCAAGTTCCATGCATTGTATCACTTTGCTACACAGATGTTGGGGTCTGAGGAGGAACGGGTCCGGTTGTTTTTCAAGGGTCTGAATACTGAACTGCAGGTACTGTCAGTGCATATGACTTCTTCAGGAAAAAGCTTTAATAATGTGGTGGATTATGTGAAGAAGTTAGAGGGAGTTAGGAAAGTGAGGCGGGCTAAGGTTTTAGCCAAGAAGCCCCAGAATGAGGGAATCTATGGTGGTTAATACTCCAGGGGAAAGAATCAGCAGGGTTACTCAGCCCGTCCTATTCAGTCAGCTCTACCAGCTACTAAAGGTGGTTGTCAGTGAGCTCAGTCTTCAGCTCCCAGAGGCCAGGGAGCATCTTATACATCATCTAGCAGGCCTGCACCTGACTGTGGTTGGTTCCATTATGGTGATCTAGGCCACTTTAAGAGGGAGTGTCAACATAAGAAGGCAGGTAATCAGGGTCAGCAGCAGACTAGAGCAATGGTCCCAGTAGGCAGAGGCGGTAATGCTAGGGGTCATCCACAAGGTGGGTGAGCTAATTTTTAGGGAGACAGGGGGAACGGCAGCGCAGGAAGGGGTGCGGCGTAGCTGTCCTAGGAAGTTTCCCAGATTGATGATCGAGCTCATTGCTATGCTTTTCCAGGGAGGGCCGAGGCCGAAGCCTCAATTGTGGTGATTACAGGTACCATTCTTGTCTGTTATAAAATGGCTTCGGTATTATTTGACCCAAGTTCTACATATTCTTATATGTCTGTGAGTTTTGTATTGGGGATGTATTTGATTTGTGATATCCTTGATTCTCTTATCCATGTTTCTATCCCGGTTGGATAGTCTGTGATTGTTACTCATGTATATCATAACTTTTCTGTTGTGTTTGTGGGGTTGCTTACTTGGGTAGACTTGGTAATTCTAGATATGACTAATTTTGATATTATCTTGGGTATGACCTGGCTCTCTCCTTATCATGTTCTGTTGAACTGTAACACCAACACTGTGGCTTTAAAGATTCTGGGTAAGGATAGACTAGAGTGGGAGGGTGTGTATAGGCCTAAGCCAGTTAAGACAATATCGTTTGTTCGGGCTAGGAAGCTAGTGGGGAAGGGGTGTCTAGCCTTCTTGCCTCATCTCCGGGATGATTGTGTGGAGTCCCTTCCTATAGAGTCAGTTCCAGTGGTTTCTGAATTTTTAAAGGTGTTTCCAGCGGACTTGCCTAGTAATCCTCCGCACAGGGATATAGGTTTTTGTATTGATTTGGAGCGAGACACTTGTCCCATTTCCATTCCTCTATATCGTATGGCTCCGACAGAGTTAAGGGAACTTAAGACTAAGTTGCAGAAACTCCTAGATAAGGGATTTATATGTCCCAGTGTTTCGCCCTGGGGTGCTCTAGTTTTATTTGTAAAGAAGAAGGATGGTAGTATGCGGATGTGCATAGATTATAGGCAGTTGAACAAGGTGACCATCCGGAATAAGTACCCTCTACCCCTTATAGATTATTTGTTTGACCAGCTACAGGGTGCATCAATGTTTTCAAAAATTGATTTGATGTTGGGGTACCATCAATTAAAGATTAGGCCTGAGGATATTCCGAAAACTACTTTTCAAACTCGGGATGGAAATTACAAGTTTCTAGTAATGTCATTTGGTTTGACCAATGAGCCGGCAACATTCATGAGTTTGATGAATAGGGTGTTTAAGTCCTACTTGGATTCCTTCATTATCATGTTTATCGATGATATTTTGATCTACTCTAAGAATAGGGAGGAGCATGCTAATCATCTTCGTATCGTGATAGATATCTTGAGACACCAAAAGCTTTATGCAAAATTCACTAAGTGTGAGTTTTTGTTGAATTCCGGGGCATTCTTGGGGAATGTATTGCCAGAAAGGGGGGTGATGGTGGATCCCCAGAAAATTGAGGCAGTCAAGAGTTGGGTTTGGTCTAGCTCTTTGACAGAGGTGAGGAGTTTTGTTGAGCTCACGGGGCACTACCGGAGGTTTGTTAAGAATTTTGCTTCTATTGCTACACACCTAACAAGGCTGACACAAAAGGATGTACCATTCGTGTGGTCCGATAAGTGCCAGGAGAGCTTCCAAGAGCTCAAGACACTTTTGACCACAACCCCTATTTTGTCCTTGCCGGTTGAAGGTGAAGACTTTGTTGTTTACTGTGATGCTTCACATTCTGGTTTGGGTGCTGTGTTGATACAGGATAGGAATGTGATAGCCTATGCATCCAGGCATTTGAAGGTGCATGAGAGGAATTACCCAACTCACGACTTAGAGTTGGCAGTGGTGGTTTTTGCATTGAAAATTTGGAGACACTGCCTTTATGGTGTCAAGTGTGAGGTATTCACAGATCATCGCAGTCTGCAGCATGTATTCACTCAAAAAGATTTGAATTTTAGGTAGAGGAGGTGGATGGAGCTATTAAAGGACTATGATGTGACCATTCAATACCATCCGAGTAAGGCTAATGTGGTGACAGACACATTAAGCCAGAAAACTGTTAGCATGGGTAGCTTGGCATGTTTAGGGGTGTCCAAATGACTACTAGCTAAGGAAATTCGTGCTTTGGAGGACAAGTTCATGCACTTGGGTGTTTCAGATCAAGGTGGGTTGTTGTCCAGCATTGATCTCAAGGCTACCTTAATAGAAGAAATAAAGGTGAAACAGTTTCAGGATCCAAAACTGAGTAAGTTGCGAGGTAAGGCAATATCCGGGGAGTCCAGAGACGTTATCCTACACTCTAGTGGAGTGTTGCATTTCTGAGAGAGGATTTGTGTTCCTCGGGTAGATGATATGATTCATAAAATCCTGGCAGAAGCTCATGGTTTGCAGTACTCAATTCATCCGGGTGTGACTAAAATGTATAGGAACTTAAGGTGACGGTACTGGTGGCCCGGAATAAAAAGGGACATAGTTTATTTTGTGTCCAAATGTCAGAACTGCCTGCAGGTAAAGTACGAACATCAGAGACCTGCAGGACTACTTCAGAGAATGCCAATTCTATAGTGGAAGTGGGAAAGGATAGCCATGGACTTCGTTGTGGGTCTTCCCAAGACATTGGGGAAGTATGACTCAGTTTGGGTCATTGTCGACCGGCTTACCAAGTTCGCTCATTTCATTCCGGTCAGGGTAGATTACAATTCGTAGCAATTGGCTAAGATCTACGTGAAGGAGATTGTGAGACTTCATGGGGTACCACTATCCATCATTTCAGATAGGGGTACGCACTTTACTCCTAAGTTTTGGGGCAAGCTACATGAAGAGTTGGGTACACAACTCACTTTTAGCATAATTTTCCATCCTCAGACTGATGGTCAGTCGAAGAGGACAATCCAGGTATTGGAGAACATGCTGAGAGCATGTGTGATGGACTTCGGGGGTCATTGAGACCAGTTTCTACTGTTGTGTGAATTCTCGTACAACAATAGCTACCACTCCAGTATTGACATGGAACCTTTCGAGGCATTGTATGGGAGGAACTACAGATCACCGGTTGGGTGGTTTGCGGAAGGCGATGTAAAGACTCTGGGCATAGACATAGTGAAGGAAGTGCAGGAAAAGGTAAGGGGCATTCAGATCAAGTTACTGGCTGCTCAAAGCAGGCAGAAGGAGTATGTAGATCGCAAGGTCCGGGACATGGACTTTCAGGATGGTGAACAGCTATTGTTGAAGGTGTCACCAATGAAAGGTGTTATTGTCATGACCCAAACTACCTGTCCATGCGGGCGCCTACTCTAACCACCTTGATATACGAACCCTCACCCATGTCCAAAAGGTAACATGCAGAATTAAAGTAATCCATTAAATTAAGCCACCTTTATACAACGAAAATCCTTTCTTTAGAAATCTTGTTGAGGAAATAGGCTACATCAGAAATTGCGAAAAATAAACCTTTACAACATTTAAAAGAACACCCTCCCCTAGGATCTAGTCTAAACAGGTACAAGAGCTACTACAAGATGACACAAAGGGATAAAAAAACCAACTTTTGATATGGAAATCGAAGAAAGAAGTTGCTGGAGATCTCATCGCCGCGAACCTATGAAACGTCACCAACCTGCAACCAGACTATACCAAAAAGGTATAGCAAGAGTAGAGTCTGTACAAACACACGTATTGGTAGGCATCATCGATCGACGCGAATCTACTCCTACCATCATATACGAAAAATAGGGAAATACATGACTGAAATTAAATAACTAGGTTTCCACCGCCCCCCTGTTCTTCCCCTGCCAACTCCCTAATCTCAAGGTTTAACCTTGGACTTCCTAAGCCTTACCTTATCCCCGACATCCCAAGTCACCTTACCCTTGACTTCCCTTACCTAAGTCCATTGTTTTAACTATCCTTCTGACATAGCCCGGCTAACTGCCCGATTCAACCACTTATACTAGTAACATTGCTCACCAGGTTCCAACCCTCTACGGATCTCTAGTAAACCTTCTAATAAATGTGCAATAGCCAGGACCAGAATCCCAGATTCTCAGTCTATTCACCATATGCAATCCACCCCGGGATCCCTTCTAAACAACATACCAAAAGTAATGATTCAACCCGGCCTAACCCAAGATCAAACACAATAGTTATACCAAGTTCCCATCCACTCAAGGACCACCAACAATAGTACCTTTAACTAGAAAACCCGGTCCACTCACGGAACCAATATCAAGTATCACATTAAGTAAAATAACTCGGTCCACTCACGGAACCAATATCAACCAATGCAATACAATAGTAAATGAACAATGCAAATGCAATAAAGTAAACACATACCAGGCGTGGTACCCGTGCCAACCAAATGATATACCCGTACCAGGAGTAGTACTCGTGCCAACCATTTTGTTATACCCGTACCAGGCGTTGTACCCAATCAACAACCACAATCAATATATGAACACACACAACTTGTAAAACCAATAAGTAAACCGTTCAATCACAGACTGTAAACAGGAACCTAGAAATTCCACACAATATCATTAAGCAATGTAATGCATACAATCACTTAGATATGAGTACATCAATATACACATTAACAGAAAATCATAAGCCATCACCTTCCCCTTCCGGGTATAACTACGAACCATCAATTCCCGTCTGAGGATTATTTCCTGGTTAACCATTTTTATTTAACATATAACTAGTGATTTCCCTTTTTTAGATAAACACACCAGCATGCGACATGTTTCCCCTTATAACCTTAACCAGACCGCCACTAAGCCTCAAACAATAAACATTCTTGAAACCCCACCTAGGAGCTTCCTATTTCTATTTCATGCGCTCTTAAGCACTTCATCGGTTCTCCGAACCTCCCCGACACTATAGTCCTTCAACCCATCATTTTATCACGACAATATAAATAAGTTGAACACATAATAACCTCCACAAGAACAGTCATTACGTACCTCCTAGAAATAACACAACCAATCTCGAATCTGCCAGACTCCATGCCTAGAGGCCTAAAACATGGATTCTTTGTTTCTACTATACAACACGTACGGAAGGTAAACAGGTCTAACTACTCATGAAAACCTAGCCTACCTGGACACCAGCAGCTGCAATGATGCATTTCTGGCTCCGTGGTTGCATTCCTGGTTAAACTGTAATCCTGGAATCTGATGTTTCACTTCCCTTTAGCCATGACCTCTCCTTCTTATGATTTTCTAGCCTTGGAGCAGCATGGGAAGTTTTTTGTAAAAACCCTCATATGTTGCCCAACTGAGGAGAAGAGACTTTTGAATAAAATCCCATCACATGTTCTATTTCCCATAACCTCGCTATAACGGTCTACCTTACCGTGATAGCGGTGCCACTATAGCGGCGCAATTACCGCTATAGCGGTGTGACGTCATCCCGAATTCTTTCCGAAAATCATAAATTTTTCATGATGTCACCCTATTTATTCCGAACGTATTTTTAACCATTATCCCCTAATTTACAGAATCAGGAAAATTAACATAACGAAGGACCCAGTCATTACAATAGATACCAATTTACCCATTGTTCATCCCCGAACGATCCCAAATCAAATCAGAGGAGAGAAACTGACCCAGAACTCTTACCGTCCCACGTGACCGCGTAATTATAGGACCTATGTAAGTTGTCGAACCTTCCCTTTTACAAGTCTAACCGACCAAAGGAAAATCTATTATTACCTCGTCTCGACGAAGAATTTACTAGTCTCACAAGGACTATCACACATGTCCCCATTCCGAGCACCCAAGAATTCCGAGGCCTCATGTCATATCGGATTGGATGAATTTAAAAAGACCTGAGAGAACTTTTCCCATACCATGACTGACTGGATATCCGAAGTTGCGATCCCGCTATCATGGACAGCCGACCGCTATAGCGGTTGACCGCAGAATGAAAATAGGGAGAAACGGACTTCTCCCCTCATTCTTCCCATACTCCATTCGAAAACTACATTTTCTCTCCTGATCGTTCCACTACCCACGTCTTTCCAGGTAATGATTGTAATCTCTCTCTCCCTTACTCTTTTGCATGAATTAGTACTTGAATGTGGTAGAATTTTAGGGACTTGTAGCATATTTGGAGTGGTTTTTGAACTTGAACCCCTTGGTTAGATTTCTGTCATATTTACGAAGCATGGATGCTTCCCTTACATTTACAACACCTCCAAGGCATTCTGGGCGTAAGGATTATACTAGTGTTGGCCAAAAATGGGTGGGGAAAGTGAAGGGTTGTTCCTTGAATAAAATAGTGATTCGGGCAAATTTTAGGGGTTATTACGCCTAATTTTTTATAGAAACTAGTAATGGGGCACTTTGGGTAGGTAGATCTGGTCTTGGAATGCGAAAATCAGAGTTTTGGACCAACGGGCGCCATTGATGCACCCCTTGAAGGTCTGGAACGATGAAGATCACTATAGCGGTAGGGCTCTACTATGGTGGGCATGCTACAATGGATATTTCACCGCTATGGTGGTCCTGCTATCGCAGATGCACCACCCACTATAGCGGAAGGCCGCAAATCAGTGGCCTTCCCAAGTTACGCTTAGAAAATTTTCCGTCCCTCTTTTCGTGTCTTATTACTCTCCTAACCCTGTTTCTTTCCTACTCTTGCAGGATAACACAATGGCTAATCAACAAGCACCCGCGTATGACTACGAGGGATTTATTGATGAAGCTAGTCAAAAAAGGCTCAGGGATTAAAAAAAATTTAGCTTTTGCTATGAGAGAGGTTGTCGCATGACTGGGATAGATGGAAAAGCGGTTAATTTCCACCTCCGGGTCTGAGAGTTTGGGTGGGAACCCCTGCTAGTGGCTCCTCCTCCTGCACTAACCGGTAGGGTACAGGAGTTCTATGCCATCCTTCCTACGGTCCGCTGGAGCAAGCCAAGTCCTACTATCAACTATGAGGGGTACATGTTCCCGTGGATGCCCGGACCATCAATGAGGTGCTAGGGGTGCCCCACGTATCCAATGCGGCATATATGGCTAAGTTCCGGCTGTGGGACATGACCTGGTTGAGAGATACTCTGGTGGACCCCGCATCTAAGGACAAGGTTTACTAGGTCAGCCTCGAGGGTATTACTAGCACCTATTTCTCCTCTGAGGCTAGGATGTGGCTGAATTTGGTGTCCTGGAGGATTTATCCATCGGGAAATTAAACCGACGTTACCTATGCTCGAGATTTGGTGATTACTTGTGCCATGCAGGGGATTATTATGAATATGGTGGAGCAAATCATGTCGGAATGAAAGAACGTCTATACCGGTCCCAGGAAAGGCCCTTATCTACCCGAGATGGTTTCGAAGCTGTGAAGGTGAGATGGTGTTCCTAAATACCACACCGATGTATAGGTGGCCATGGATGAGCCCTTTGACCCAGTCTGGGTGAATAACATTTCCAAGAAGAAGAGAAAGATAGGTGAGGCAGGGAGCAGTCAACCGATTGAGGAGGTCGGCGATGATGATGAGAAGGATGATACCCCTGCCCCTTCCCAGTCCCAGCCCCAGCCTCCGATCTCTAGAGCCCAGCTGGAGGAGAACCTAGAAGCTGTCCGGAGGTTCATGGAGGATCTTAACGCTGGCGGTGCAGCCCCTCACCTAACCACTCAGGAATATGCAGCACTCTAAAGGGAGATAGAAGAGGAGAAAAGGAAGAGGCGTTCCTGGGACCGTATGTTTCCCCGGATGTGGAAGCCCATAAAGGTCATGTTCTCCTGTGTTTCCCCTAGTAAGGAGTTCCCCACCCTCGAGCCCGAGGATGTGTAGGAGTTCCCCTTCCTGAGTGAGGATGAGGCCTAGGACTCCCCTCCTTTTATACTGATATTTATTGTTGCTTTCCCCTATTTGGGGCTTGTTTCAGACAATCTTTCCCCTTTCCTTTTTATTTTGGGCACGTGGATGCCGGTGTTAGAAATTATTTCCCTTCCTGTATATGCTATATATATATATATGGAACTGCTTTTCCTTGGTTTATACAGTGGTTTTGGTTATTTACGCTTGTTTATATCTTGTCCCCAAGAGGGACCAAAAATAGGGGAAAACAGAGCAGCTCACTGCTTCGCTGACCTCCACTATAGCAGATGGTTATGCCGTCATAGAGGTCCCGCTATAGCGAACATTTCACCTCTATAGCGGTCCCGACGGTAACTATGCAGAAAATTTGATTTCCAGCTACATGCACTCAATCCCCTTCCCGGTTACCACTGTCCTAACTCGTGAGTCCCTCCATGGTCTTGAACCACCCTCAAGACCATTCCCTAGTACTGAACGCATTAACATCAAATATAACACGTCATAAACATATCAAAATTTATAAGGGATTCACACACAATCAATTGTTTTCTAGCTTTACCCTCCCTCCATTACGCACGAATGACTCCCTTGTTCCCATGGTTCCCAACCAAAATTTTGACTATTCTGAAGACGAAGCTCCCCTACAGTCCCAGTCACCAATCCCTTACCATCTTAACCGATGATAAGCCCTTTTAACACGTAGTACCCTTTTTCAAACCCAAACATTTAACATACCACACAGTCTAAGGCACACAAAATTTCCATTCAACGACTCCTTGTAGACTCTACTTTCACATCAATTAAAAGACTACACACACTAATAAGTAAAACAAGGTTGTACACACAACAATTTAAATTTTCAAGTCTTAACAAAAGCAAATTATGGCCAAATCAATTCACAGGTCCTACCTTTATTTGTACCATTGATGACCATTAACCAATTATGCATACTTGTCACTGCCTCTCAGGCCAGATACAAATTGCAACCTTTCCAGTTCCAATTCCTCTGGCTTGTTCTATCGTAACTGAGGTACGGAGACCTCCCTTACCTTGTTGAGATACCAATTGGAATCGAGAGATACCAATCGGAATCAACCCCTACAAGCAAGTGTGAACCGCACGAAGGAATGAAAGAAGAGTTAAAATTCCTAGAATGCCTTATACTTCCCTAAAGATTAGATGTGGACGTCAACACACCAATCTGTGGGACCCTATTCAACATTTTGCTCTTATACTGGGAGACCAGTAACCTAGGCTCTGATACTATCTGTCATGACCCAAACTACCTTTCCGTGCAGGCGTCTACTCTAACCACCAAGATAGACGAACCCTCACCCTCTATCCAACAGGTAACATGATGAATTAAAGTAATCCATTAAATTAAGCCACCTTTATACAACTAAAATCCTTTCTTTACAAATCTTGTTCAGAAAATAGGCTACATAATAAATTGAGGAATAAAAACCTTTACAGCATTTAAAAGAACACCCTCCCCTAGGATCTAGTCTAAACAGGTACAAGAGCTACTACAAGATGACACAAAAAGATAAAAGACCCAACTTCCGCCATGAAAATTGATGACAGAAGTTGCTGGAGATCTCATAGTCGTGAACCTATGAAATGTCACCAAACTGCAACAAGACTATACCAAAAAGGTATAGCAAGAGTAGAGTCAGTACAAACACATGTACTAGTAGGCATCATCGGTCAACTCAAATCTACTCCTACCATTATATAAGAAAAACAGGGAAATACATGACTGAAATTAAATAACTGGGTTTCCACCCCCCCTGTTCTTCCGCTGCCAACTCCCTCATTCTTAAGGTTTCCAAGTCACACTAACCTTGGACTTTCTAAGCCTTACCTTATCCCCGACTTCCCAAGTCACCTTACCCTTGACTTCCCTTACCTAAGTCCATTGTTCTAACTATCCTTCCGACTAAGCCCAGCTAACTACCCGAATCAACCACTTATACTCGTTACATTTCTCACCAGGGTCCAACCCTCCACGGATCTCTAGTAAACCTTCTAATAAATGTGCAATAACTAGGACCACAATCCCAGACTCTCAGTCTATTCACCACATGCAATACACCCCGGGATCCCTTCTAAACAACATACCAAAAGTAATGATTCAACCCGGCCTAACCCAAGACAAAACACAGCATTTATACCAAGTTCTCGGACACTCAAGGACCACCAACAATAGTACCTTTAACTAGACAACCCGGTCCACTAACAGAACCAATATCAAGTATCACATTCAGTAAAACAACTCGGTCCACTCACGGAACCAATATCAACCAATGCAATACAATAGTAAATGAACAATGCAAATGCAATAAAGTAAACCGTACCAGGTGCGGTACCCGTCCTAACTGAATGATATACCCGTACCAGGCGTGGCACCCGTGAAAACCATTTTGTTATACTCGTACCAGGCGTGATACCCAATCCAAGCGAATGTCAACAACCACAGTCAATATATGAACACACACAACTTGTAAGACCAATAAGTAAGTTGTTCAATCATAGACTGTAAATAGGAACCTAGACATTCCACACAATTTTCCAAAGAAATATAATGCATACAATCACTTAGACATGAGTACATTAATATACACATTCACAGAAAATCATAAGCCATCACCTACCCCTTCCGGGTATAACTACGAACAATCTATTCTCGTCTGAGGACTATTTCCCAGCTCACCCTTTTTATTTAACATGTAACTACCGATTTCCCTTTTATAGATAAACACACAAACATGTGACATATTTCCCCTTCTAACCTTAGCCATACCTCCGCTAAGCCTCAAGCAATAAACATTTCTGAAACCCCACCTAGGAGCTTCCTATTTTTGTTTCCCGTGCTCCCAAAAATATCCCCGATTCCCCGAACCTCCCCGACACGCTAGTCCCTTAACCCATCATTTTATCGCGACAATATAAATAAGCTGAACACATAATAGCATCCACAAGACCAGTTATTCTGTACCTCCTAGAAATAACACAACCAATCCCAAATCTGCCAGACTCCGTGCCCATAGGCCTATAACATGGATTCTCCATTTCTACTATACAATAAGTACAGAAGGTAAACAGGTCTAACTACTCATGAAAACCTAGCCTACCTTGACGCCAGCAGCTTCAATGATATATTTCTGGCTTCGTGGTTGCGTTCCGGATTGAACTGTGATCCTAGAATCCGTTGTTCCGTGTCTATTTAGCCATGACTTCTCCTCCTCATGATTTCCCAGCCTTGGAGCAGCATGGGAGGGTTTTTCGAGGAACCCTCGTATGTTTCCCAACTTAGATGAAGAGACTTTTTAATAAAATTCCATCACAGGTTCTGTTTCCCATAACCCTGTTATAGCGTTCCGCCTTACCACAATAGTGGTGCTGCTATAGCGGAACAATTACCGCTATAGCGGTGTGACATCATCCCATATTCTTTCCGAAAATTAGAATTTTTTCATGACGTCACCCTATTTATTTCGAACGTGTTTTAAACCATTTTACCCAAATTTATAGAATCGGTAAAATTAACATAATGATGGAGCCGATCATTATAGTTATGCGGTTTGGTGAGAAGGGCAACCTTAGCCCTCGGTTCATAAATCCGTTTAAAGTTGTTGAAATTGTGGGGCCAGTGGCTTACAAGTTAGAACTACCACCTAGTTTGTCGAGCGTCCATCCGGTATTCCATGTATCCATGATTAAGCAATACCATGGGGATGGGGATTACATAATCCAATGGGATGAGGTACTTTTTGATAAGGATTTTCGTTATAAAGAAGAACCAGTTTTGATTCTTGCTCGGGATGTTCATAGGTTGAGGACAGAGGTGATTGACACGGTAAAGTTTTAGTGGAAGCATCATCTGGTAGACGAAGTCACTTGGGAAACCGAGAAGGACATGCGGGACAAGTACCCTCAACTTTTTAAGGATTCAGGTACTACACTTCCCTATTTTTATTTTCGTAATTTCAGATTTGTCATTCGAGGATGAACAATGGGTAACTTGGTATCTATTGTAACGACAGAACTAACGACCAGGTCCGTTGTTATGGGTAGTCCAATCATGCCATGTTTTAGAGTTAGAAAACTCCGGGTTTGGGAGTTTGAAATTCTAGGCTAGGCTAGCCTAGGTCGATTTTGGAGGGAGGTGGAGTCTAAGGAAATCTGGGTAAGGATTGGTCTATGTGTCTTATGTTAAGCTAGTCTTCCATGTAGCCAAGACATAACTGATTCTTAGGGACTTTTCAGAATCGAATTTGGGTAAGTAGAACTCCTGGAATTGCGTTTGACGTGAAGGTGTTGTTTCGAGTCATCGAGGAAAGCAAGTGTGTTGTAAATTGGCCAAAACTGGGAAATTTATGGACATTCTGTCCATGAAAAGAGAAACCATCCGTGGTAGCGTCCTCCACTATAGTGATGGAAAATACCGCTATAGCGGTGGTCAAGGCGGTCAACACCGCTTAAGACCGCTATAGAGGAAGTCGTCCACTATAGTGGGACCGCTAAAGCGAAGCGGAGACCGTTATAGCGGGCTGACAGGATTTTAATGCAGAAACATTCCCCAAAAATATTCAGTTTCACAACTTCATTTTGGGAGAGAGGCTAGGCGATTCCAGGCGATTTTCCTCCTTTTTCCTTCGAATTGCTTCCCTAAAGTAAGGTTTCTACTCCCCAACCTTTGTACTACGTTTCCTATGCGGTAGAATTGCTAGGAGAGAACTTGGGGAAAGGTTGGAATAACCTAGGAATGGTAGAATCCGTAAAAGTAAGGGGATTCCAACCATGAATGTTCTTGGGCATTGTTAAAAGTATGTTATTATGATCATAGGTTGTAAATTCTCTATTTTAATCCGTAAAAATGATAGAAGTAGGTGACTTAATGGTATAAAAGCCCAGAAAAAAGGTGGGATGATCATAGGTGGCCTGGGGTTTGGGGATTTTGTGTAATCCGGGTATTGTGCAGGCCATGGGTGTTAATTGTATAAACTTGTGTGTTATTTTAGATCAAGAACGAGAAAGGAATCCGAAACACGGGAAAGCTCGAGTTGAATATTGATTGGATCATTTCGAGGTAGGTAATGGCTTAGGATTTCTGTGAATGTTGTATATTATTGTACCCATATCTAAGTGTTTGTATGAATTACATTACCCAGGGAAGTTGTGTAGAATGTCTAAGGTTCCTGCTTTACAGTCTGTGATTTGAACGGTGTTTGCTTATTTGTTTACAAGTTGTTTGATCATCTATTTGACTGTGGGTTGTTGACATTCGATTGGCTCGGTTACCATGTCTGGTATGGGTATAACAAATGGTTGGCTCGGGTACCACGCCTGGTACAGGAATACTAACGGTTGGCTCAGGTACCACGCCTAGTACGGGTTTACTTTTGTTGCATCGTTGCATTTTTATTATTGTGTTGCATTAACTGATATTGGTTCCGTGAATGGACTGGGTTGTTAATTGACATTTTATATTTCTAGAGGGATCCCAGGGTGGGTCCGGGCTAGATGGAAAGGTATAGTTATTGGTATATAGTTGTGGCTCAGAGTATAGGTGGTGTATTTCATGCGGGAACAAACTAAGTAGAGACATGTAGTCTAGGTGTGTCTGTTGATATTATTGTATGTCTTCCATACCTTTTCCTTCATATTGTCGTACTATTTGTACATTATTTATTTGGAAACTAGTTGATGATCCTACCAGTACACAGTGGTGGTGTACTGATTTTGCACTTGCTTTTCTTTTGGTGAATACAGGAAATCTTCCAGCGGCTGAGACGCGACCTCATCTATAGCACCAGTGATTTCTGACTTCAAGGGTGAGCTTCTTAATGCTATAGTTCTTTACTTATTTAATTTCTAGTTTACTTCTGTTTGCTGGTTTTAGGTTGTTAGTCTATGCAAAGATTTGAACTCTATTGGTTCGCTCATTCGGGGGTTGGGTGTGTGCCATTCACGATGGTCTGGGTCGTGACAGGTCAATTTAAGAAAAGTGGGTCCCGCACCCAAAATCAACCTTTAGGCCAACTATTCCAAAATTCAACCTAAGGGCCGAAATCAAGAGCGGAAGCCTTGGGACCCAAACCAATGGTCCCTCTAGCCTAAACTCGATATTCCAGAGCTAACAGTGCTAACAGAATTTCCATTCGAGGTCGTCTTCTACAAATGCTGACCAAACTCAACCATTCAAGACCAACTGGCCTGAAAACATAAAACGACAGAGAATTCCAAGCTGACAAGCTCTCGGATCCCGACCAAAGGTCCACCTAGACCAAAGTCCACGCTCTGGAGCTAACAAAACTATTGAAATTTGATTTCGAGCATGATAGAAAGGAATGTTGACTGAAGTCAATGATTTCCAAAGTTTAAGCTTTAAAATAAGGAAACAACCATAAAGACCAAACAGACGGACCGAGCACCGGACTACCTATCTCAGCAAGCCATAAATGACTTGGGTAGCTACAGGAAAGCTCTAACAGTACAAGAAAGGTAAAAATGCGAGAATGATCGGAAGGGTCATTATAGTCCTATTTGCACCTATACATTTCCATGACCTGATTTGCAGTCTGTGAATTGATTTGCAATCATAAGTCTTAACATAAATTACTCAATTTCTGGTAGTTTTTTAATCTTTTCCTCCTTTTGGCCATTTTGAAACCTAAAACCTACAATAAAACATTCTAGCATTAAAATACATAAAAACAAATGTATGAACAGGTAAAACTCAAGCTAAAACACATAGGATGTGCTCAAATTTCAAGGCACATCTGACCATACTTCCATTCAACTGCCAGTGAATCCCTTTTTCTGGGCATTATCTCACTTTTTCCCTATTTTGGCCAGTCTGACGTAAAATACCTACAAAAATAACATTCAAACATTAAAAACACAGAAAAACATGCAAAAGGATATAGAAAACTTAAATAAAATAGACATCAAAAGCACCCTAATTTAAGCTAACATCACGGGGAGATCAAAAAAAAAAGAATCTTCATCTGCACTAGAAACAACTAAAACTAGCACCATTTCAAATTCCAAAGTTCCCAAATGGATCCTCAAGATTTGTTCCAAATCCTAAGAAAACAAACCAAATATGCAGATTGACTAGGAAAATACATTTTGGACTTGTTGGAATCATCAAATCACCAATATGGGGTCATCTTGACTGAAAGTTCACCATGGTCAACTTTAAGTTCCTAAAACGTTGAAAATCCTATTAATGATAAAAATCACTCTTCAACACTTCAGGTTCTGTACCAACTATCTAACAAAGACAAAAATTATCTTTTGGAGTTGATGGAACAGTCAAAATTCAATTTCGTGCTCATTAATCTAAAATGTTAACTTTGGTAATACTTTTCAACTTTCAAACTATCAAAACATAAAACCTCACCAAATACTTGTTTGATCACCTTTTGAATCATGTCACCAATCTCCACATGTCATAAATTATATTGTAACACATTAGCTTTTGAACTGATATTTTATAGTACTTAGAAGAAATTCTAGAAATATTCAAGAGTCTACGGTTGACTGTACGATCCATAATTCAAGTCTACGGTCCATAGAGTGAACCATAGAAGCCTCTTTCAAAGTTTAATCTTCCCAAGTTTCTACGAATAACTTGACAGATCATCCTTTTGAAGGATGGTCTAGCTTGTTAATCATAGAACCATCATTAAAGATGTGAAATTTCAAGTGTGTAACAAAAATTCAGTTGATAAACCGTCAAATCATTCCATGGACCGTAATTACCTTCCATAGAACCTAGTTCAGAAGACTCTCTAAATCTTAGGGTCAAAGTATGAATGTCAAGATGGTCTATAGTTCCTATATATGGTTCGTAGATTGCAACCATAGAAATTGTTCTGAAGGATAACAAAATCTCAGAGTAGAAACACGGATGAGTATATGGTCCATAGTCCTGAAGGACATAGACCAAAGGTTCAAAAAGCTTAAGAATTTTCTGAGGTTTCCACGATTCAGACTATGGTCCATAGATCAGGTACATTTTCCATATACCCAACTGTAGGATCTTCGATTCCAGCTATTATAAATAGGATATTTAGCCATTTATAATATATTTTTTGACTCTACTAAGGTTGGTTTTAACCATATTAATGATTTTTCAGTCCACTAATATAATTCAACTTGGATTTTCTCAAACCCCAATGTGTGCACAAATTCAAAAACCCAAATACCTCTAGTTAATTGCCATATTTCTAGAAATAATTATTAAATGAATTCCATTTAGTCCTAGTTAGTAAATTCCTCAATTAATTCTCATCTTCTTTATCAAGAAAGAAAAACAATTAGAAGCGAATTAGAGTTTATAACCTCTAATTTTATTTAAAATATGGAGAATTAACTAAACCCATACCAAATAATTAATAATTGGAGAAAATAAATAAGACTCAATTAAAAATTTAGATCCTACATCAAACACTCCCAAGATTGAGGATTTTAGCTACTCATAATAAAAGCGAAAGAACAAACACCCAAATTATGATTATCAAATTTGATCCATTGATAAGCTTCAAACATCAAATCAAAGCTAAAATTCACAAATAATGGTGGAAAATCTCTCCAGAGATGATGGATAAGAAGGTTCTTAGTACTTGGTATCCAAAGCTGCAAAAAAAGGAATAATAGAATGTAATAAGGATCCCTACAATTGTCCTTCAAAACCCCCAAAATTGGCTAAAAACTTCGAACAAAAATATCCCCTCCACTGATTATGCAGCTTGTGTGTAACTCAAGTGTAGCCACCGTGGGCTTGTGCAGCTTGCACAACATAATTTTGCCAATTCCCTTTTTCAGGAGTGCGGCTCGGGCGCATTTCAAGTGAGGTTCGAAACAACATTGGGTGATCGCACAAAACAGATTCTCCTTTCCAGTGTTTGCTCGTTGTCTCACTGATATGTGCGGTTTGTGAGCAGATCATGTGCGGCTGCACTTGACCTTGTGCGCCTGTAAAATATTGGTTATTTAACTATTTTCATCCTTCAATTCATGAGCTTGGTTCTTGTACTCATTTCTTGCTTCTTTTGGTTCCAAATTCCTATTTATCAATATAGCTCTTGAATACCTGCACATATAAAGATTAAGACATAAAAATCATTTTAAAATCATGAAAATGAGGATAATAAGTAATTCTTAAGAACTCAATAGGTCGGTGAACTACTAACTTAGCAGTAGCCCTCATTGATTTTGATCATCCAAAACTAACCCTTGACTTGAAGTTGTGATGAGCTCTCAACGTACAGAATCATGGACCAATTTCATCTATATTTACTTTCTGACTTTTCTATATCATAGAAATTCTGATGAATTGAACATTGTATTTTGTATTAATAAACTCTTGTACTGATGATACTAGGTTTTAAGGTAGTTTAACTTCTACAATTTTTATCTTTACCTATGAAATATTGAGTTTTACGACTATATGCTTATTGTTTGTTTCTTCTATATTTCTTTAAAGTGTATTCAGTGTTGGTAAGGGATTTGCATACCCAATGGAATGATACGGTAAGTGTCATCATGACTTTGAATTTTGGGTTATGACAGAATTGCTCGGATAAGACCAAAATAACTTGATTAACTGTTTTGGCACTGTTAAGACACAAACTTAGAACTTCAATTCTCATGTTAATAGAATAAATATCCAGCTTTCTTATGATTATATATTTGTATCTTTTGATGGTTAGTGAATTTATCATGCAATGCAGATCTGCCCTTGTGATTCTCGGTCCAACAATTATTAAAATAAAGGAATGAGAATTGGTTTCATTTTTTAATCTCCTTCACTTGTTAAAAGTTTAATTTTATAATTTAAAAGAAATAAAAATTAAAAGGTGACTCAAACAAGGATAACACAATAATTTTGTTAAAGCCTCTCAAAAATAGTGTCTCAATTGGCGATTTACAAAAACCAGGTTATTTCAAATATCTGCACAGTTTATTTATTCACAAAACTTCCTAAATGTTATAGCTTTAAGAACTAGGTTTCTCCCAGATTGTCATTGGTCTTGCAAGGAGTGGTTTTTTGGATGACTATGAAGAGGGTTATGTAAGATAATAATTTTTTTATTATATGTATTTTAATTTTTTCCTCGTGATTTTTTTTGAAAAAGAATAGTTTTATTTCTTTTCAAGAAAATAAATATGTTAGGGTGATAATCATAACAATATATAGGACAGGGCGCAAATCACAAAAGAAAACACAAGTTGGGGTGCAAAACGTAAGAGACCCTCATGGTAGCTTGACTAATTAACTGTGTTCACACTAAAAATAAATTATGCGAATCTTATATACTATCTACACTCTACAAATAATAAATAAATATTGACCAAATGTAAAAACTTGGCAAATAATGATTATCCTTCTAGAAAGTCAAAGCTACAAATTTGATCCAATTAGTTTCATCCTTGTCTATCTTCAAAATACTTTCTGCCTTCTCACTTTATTTGTGTATATTTACTCAAACCACCTTGCTTCTCAACTATCATTCTTGAGTTTTTATTAAGTAATTTTTGTTTCCTTTGTATTTTTTATATAAGAATACTCTAATCTCCATCCATATATACATGGCTTGTTAATATAGCATGAACGCTTACTTAGACATAGTTTCTTATATTCCACCAATTTCAACAATGAATAGTTCTCAAATACTGGTATGTTGTCTTTTTACTAAGATTACTCTATCATTTTTTTTATCTTAAGATGCATGTATCATTTGAACAAATTTTTGATAAAGGTTTTGAGATTTTATTTTATTTTGAAACTAGAGAAGTTCTCATACATGAAAAAGGGGGTTTATCTTAATATTTTTTTGGTTAAAGAAAAGAATTTCATCTAATTAGGTTTTAGTTAATGAAAGAAAAAATTGTATAAATAAAATTCCTTAAGATTTTAATACTGAAATTTTGAGAATATTATATAAGTAATGAAGCTTAGTGATTTTTTTTCTTCAAACACCATTCTGGCAAAATTTAGATCTAGTTGTATTTAGAGAATCTTTCTTATCCTTTCAATTTTATAAAATATTTCCCAGGGGACTAGTTAGGGTTTCTTTTCTTTTTTGTGTGTTTTCTCTAAACGATGGTCATAACAATAATTTTACTTTGATAGATGTGTATCGTGAAATCAATTTTAATAATAAAAAATTACCATAAACTAATTAATAGATAATCTAATAATACTACCTTAATATGTTAAAATTTACAATATTTTCACATTATAGCCTTATTATATTTGGTAATAAATCATTGTTTCAGATATAGAGAAAGTTACACTGACCAACTTAAGAAACTTTTAGATGTTGATTTCATTTTTAATTGATTAAATAATTTATTTGATGACTTTTTGGTTTTAAT
Source organism: Jaltomata sinuosa (assembly GCA_003996215.1). Lineage (NCBI taxonomy): Eukaryota > Viridiplantae > Streptophyta > Magnoliopsida > Solanales > Solanaceae > Jaltomata > Jaltomata sinuosa. Next base: position 140,079 of record QJPP01002368.1, read on the forward strand.
TTTGTTTATGAAATATTAACTCATGTTATAGAGACTAACTTTTTCTCATATTTTTCTTTAATAGCAAGAAATTTTTAACATATGTTTTCAATTATAGAATGACGTTGGAACTTTAATAGTACCCCAAGAGTTGTTTGGGAAGAAAAGAAGATTAGTTACAACTACAGTCACAACCATTTCTCATGTAAACTTCGTAATTATACCTTCTAAAGGTGAAGCTAACCTTTACATCATTAAACTAGACAAAGTTAGCAGAGATTTGATTATTCATTAGATTATGATCATAGTAAAATGTTGTTATAAAAAAATCTAGATATATATAATTTTATGCACTCAAATGATGATGATAGACTCAGAATGTGAAAACCAGGAGGGTTGACGCTGCACAACATGAACAAAAAAAACGAAAGAGAATGAACTAAAATAGATATGACCTTTTGAGAAGGCCTTTATGGATGAACCTGATATGCAGTAAAATAAACATTTATTAGAATCTTGGAATGAGGAATAAAGTGTTCATGTATGTACCATTCGTGCACAATTTTTTTCCTTTTTTTGCACTTCTTGTCCTTTAATTAATTAATCTTAAATTTCTTGTACGGATCAGAGGTTTCAAAGTCACAACTCAACAATTGGTAATATTTAATTTCTTTTATTTTATCTTAAAATATTCTATACTAGCTAATAAATGTGGAGAAAATTCACAAATAAGTCACTTATTCTATTTTGAATGCATATAGGCTAAATAATCGGATAGCGAGGCTAGAACGTGTTTCTATGGATGGTCGCATGCTATCTAGAGGGGATAATCATGAAGAAGACCTAATGAGTGATCCCTATGGACTTGACCCCAAATATCAGTGATTGGTTCCTCTTCAAGATTGTCCCCTTCAGATAGCATATTACCATCCTTAGTAGTACGATCTAGTCTCTCTTTTCGACTATTTAGCCTATAGGTGTTCAAAATTGAATAAGTGACTTATTTGTTAATTTTCACCACACTTATTAGCTAGTATAAAATAATTTTAAGATAAAACAAAGGAAATTAAATACTACTAATTTTTTAGCTATGACTTTGTAACCTATAATCCCTGCAAGGGAATTAATACTAATTAATTTATTCACAGAAAGGGCAGATAAATGAAAAAAGTAGTGCCTGAATGGGATGTTTTATGGGAAAAATGACTTACTTGTTTGAAAATCATTACAAAAATCTAAGTTGAAGTTCAAAATGTTTCCGATTAAAAGCAAGAGTCGCCACTTAGTTTTTATAAAGTAAAAAACCAAGAAAAACTTGTGAAAATTTTTTAAAGTCTAAAACAGATAAAGACATAGAAAAATTACGAGATTAAGATTAAGGGTTCAAATTAATACTCTTGGAAGGTTGTTAAGGCACCAAGAGTATCCGTTAACTCGCGGTTATCCGAACTTTTTTCGAAAATAACTTATTTTGACTAACTTTAAAAAAGGGTGATTTTTTTTTATGAAACATCTTGTTTTTATCTTGATTCAAGAAAAACATGGCAAATATAACTTAATGAAAAGATTTATTTTTCAATCTTAGAAGTGAAAGAAAATGAAGAGTTGTTTTTTTAAAAGCTAAAGAAGGCATGCCAGCATTTTACAGTTTGAAAGACATTACACTAATTGCTCTTTACATGAAAGAAAAATAGAGTGATTAAACAAAATTAACAAGAAATGTTTACTCTTTTGGGGATAAATCAATTAAATTTAAAATGTCAGTCCAAATTAATCACAATTAATCCTAGACTAAACAATACAAGAGTTAAAGAGAATATAATTAAGCCATTGGCTCAATTTCGAATCTGCTCTAAAATCTAGTTTGTGGGGCCTCTTTAGGCCCACCGCCATTCTCTTTGGACTTTGGCCCAGTTTCTGCGTCTTTTAGCCCATTTGGGCTGACAATTGTTGTACTGATATGGGCTTGGCCCATTTTCTCAAATTTAGCCCATTGTGAATTACTGTCGCTGCTACACGAATGCCCGTGGGTTTATGCCCATTCATGCTCCATTTTTGCACAGATGAGGTTCAACTAGTGATGTTGGTCTAAGCCCAACTGAAATGCAAGAGGGAGTTTTGAGAGTCCAAAATGAACTCGGTATCATTCATGCATAAGAAAAGAGAAAGCGGATTAAAATCAATCCAAACAATTTGTGAATAAAACAAAATAATAAGAGACAAAGAGTATCATCCAAAGTGTTAAACGTTATGTGAATTTATTAAAGAAAAAGAGAAAAACTTGTCTGAATCAATGATGCTACAAGCAATGACCAAGGAATAATAAATTTGTCTAGTCATAGGTTCACATGAACCAAATCCAAACAAGGATAGTTTAGTCAAAATACTCTATTTTAGAGGATGGGTGATAGGATCATATATGATTCATGGGAAGAAGCAAAACAAACATTTCATGTATCAGTCAATGTATCCCCATTTTTAGAGCTAAAGGTCATGGATCAAGCAAAGAAAGAAAATATCAAATAAATTTCTTCTACAATGGACCCTAAACTGATTGTAATCAGAAATTATATATCCAAATGCATAGGAGTTGAAATGGACACAGCATACTACCATAGAGACTCGAACCAGTTAGCATATTCATATTTACTAGACTTTGTTTAATAGGCAAAACCTTTGAGATTAAACAATAGTTCAAAGCATGAGGAGTGTAGGTTCTGATTGTAAAGAACTTATTGAATCAAAGAACATTAAGATGGTTTAATACAAAATCATTTAGAGCCTTGAAAACTTAACCATGGAGCATGAACTTAATACTACTTATTATGAAAAAATTTCAAAGAAGAAGACAAGGATAGGCTGAGGCAGATTTTAATATGAAAATACCAATCACATGTATACAATCAATTTCTATCTCAATTTTTGAACATCATACAAGAAAGAGGGATTTTTCAGGAAGGAAATTATCATGCCAAGAACCCAAACTATCAATCCTATGCAACTTGCAAATGATATCAAGCTTGAAAAATTTAAGATATCAATCTGTTAAAACAGTGATACAATCATGCTAGTTTCAACATTCAAAATTATGAAGCATGTCATATACAAGGAAGGTAATGAGGTTGATGCCTATTATAGGGTTTCGAACTGAGAACTTACAGAGATGAAGAACATATCATAAAGGAGATATGCCTCATCTCTAGTTCTCAATCACAGCAAGGAATTCATAACGAAGGAAAATCAACTCAAAATATCCACATAAGCAATAATATAATTCATACTTTCCAAGCAAACTAAGGCAAAATCCAAGCCATGATTGACAAGTTCATACACAAGCAGATATCAACACACACAGCCGTGTTAAAATAACCAAGCAATAGAGGACAAGAACATTGAACAAACAATTGAAAGAGTTTTAGGGCTTAGAAACCATTTCCACTGAACAAATTTTGAGATAAACACTCATAGATTCTTAACCCCAAATTTAACAAAAGGAACAGCCTAAAACCAGAAATTTCTAAAAGAATTCATAATCACAAAAACAACCAGTCTAAAGCCAACAAAAAACATTACTGAAAAAGAACAAACAACTCTATACTATACTGAGGAAACAAAGAAAAAGGAAAAGAGAGTGAAGGGTTTTACCTTCCTTAGGGTAACAAACTAGAACCAAAAACTTCTCGGAGACTTTTACCACCGCTGGGACTAATAGTAACCTCATCGGAGTTTGATTTTTTAGTGTTGCTTATCTCTAATAGTTGATTCGGTTGCGTAGGGTTAGAGAAATGGTTCCCCAAAACCCTCAATTTATCCCCAAATCATCTCACTCAACATGTAGAAATGGGAGGGCTATTTATATGGGAATTTTGGGATGAAAAAGAGGGGGAAACAAAGGGGTAATTCTGGGAATTTTTTGAAGGAAAATTTGAATTCTTTAGCTGGATAACGTTGGACAGCAAAGGATTTGTACAAATTTGTACAAATCTTTACTGAAAACACAGAGAAATCGCCACCTAGGGTGATTTCGAGAAGCTTCGCGACCTGGACAATGTGGATTTGATGGAGGGGAACATCGTTTGGGAATTTTAGCAGAGGTGACAAAGATTTGAGCATTGGTTGTTAGGGTTTTTAATGGTTTTCATCATTTATTAGACGAAGAGAGAGAGAGGAGAGAGGATTGAGGCCACGTACCCCCTTTTTGGTACCTTCGTGGTACAATTTTTCTTGCTGGGCACATGATTTGTACGGTGGAGATGAGGGATTTAGAAGGAGACGGCTTAGGGTTCTTGAGGGTTGAGAGAAAAGAAGAAGAATAGAGTGAAGGGGTCATTTGTTTTGTCTGAGTAAGAGAGAGTGAGGATTTGAGGTGGAGTATAAGGTGATGTTGGGTTGGGCTTGCGGGTCAAAGGGGAAAAAAGGATTGGGCTTGAAGGGTTTGGGGTGTTGGTCCAGGCAGGTAGATTGGTATGCTGGACCAATTTGTCAGCTGTAACGAAGGGGTTACAAGGTGGATTGAGTATTTGGCCACATTTTGTAAAATGTGGCCATTTCGAGTTAAAGATGTAGCCAAATTGAATAGGATTAAGGAAAATTCGGCTAGAATTTAAATAGCTTTAGGGATTTAGGCTAGAATAGAAATAAAGATGGATTAATTAAAATTAATTACCCGAGCCTTTTTAACTTTAAACAAATTGAAATAATTATCATGTTCAACAAATAATTTCCTCTTTTAACCATCATGAAATTAATTTATTCAATTAACCTCTTATTTGAATTAAATTAGAGGAAAATCAAGTGCTTAATCTTTTAAAAGGACCTTTTTTTATGAAACTAAACTCTAAAATAGTTCTTTTAGAAAACTTATATAAATTTTGCATAATTAAATATGAAAAAATAAATTGTTACTCAGAACTATTATAAAGCTGATTTGAAAATGATTTACCCCTTTTTACCAGACAATTATTTCAAAAATTGTTTAAAATTCATAAAGGCTCAAGATTAATTCGTAATGTAGAGGGTAAAAATTGGATGTTAACATGGGACATACATGAACACTTAATTCATCATCCCAAGATGCTAATAAGGCTTTATTTTGTTGCATTTCAGGTTTATCTATAAGGGCTTTCTCAATAAGTGATATTTGTTTTTCGTTTATTCACTTTCATTTTCTTTGTTCATGTTGTGTAGCTTCAACCCTCCTATTCATTTAAGCCCATTAAATATTATATAGCCAGACTTCATTATAATAATATTTTACTATGATCATCATCTAATGAATAATCAAATCTCTAATAAACATGTTTGGTTTAATGATGTAAAGGATAACTTCATCTTCAAAAATTACAATTACGAAGTTAACATCAACAGTGGTAGTGACATTAGGTTTCAACTAATCATATGATCTTCCTAGATAATTCATGGGGTACTATTAAAGTTCGAACGTCATTCATCAATTGAATACATATGTTAAAGTTCTATTGATATGTAACGACCTATTCCATCGTTACTAAAAATATATGCGGTGAAGGAAGGTGCCTGTCATTCATAATAAGAGTTAGGATTAATTCTTTAGTATGAGAGTACATTTGGTATGTACTAAAGTCACACAATACTCCTAGCACAAAGTTAGGTGGAAAGTTTCCTTACTAATTTAGTTTCGGGCTAAGTTCAAACTAGGGTCAACTTTAAATGAGCATTCCTCCTAAAATATCTCTGAGTCCTCTTTCCAATGCCATTGACCGTTTGTTAATCCACTTCCCGAGTAAAAAGTTATGATTGTTTTACTGAAGACTATCCGTGTTGAAAAGTTGAGTCCGTTGTACCATGATTTAGGTCGCTATAGCGGTACCATGGTAGCGGTTGGCAGTCCGCTATTATGGAATGACAAAACCAGAAAGCCCATAAATGAGTTTTATAATCCCATTCTCTCTTTTTCAGTCAAAAGTTGACGAGGGTTGCTCCAAAAACCCTTCTACGATGCTCCAAAGCTTGGGAGCCATGGGGAAGAGAGATTCTGGCTGAAGGAGTGTGAAACCACATATTTTAGACTTATCATCCACCAGGGAAAGCCTTTATGGAGCCAGAGTATGTGTTGTGCAACTGCTTGGCATCCAGGTAGGCTAGGTTTTTCATTGAGTAGGTTTTGACCTGCTTTCATTTCATACTATTATGTAGATTGACGGGAGGATTCATGTTTTAGGCATTTGGGCATAGAGTCTGGAGGATTATTGTACTGGTTTAGCTATTTTATTGAATAGTGAATGATAGATTTAGGGTGACATGTTCATTTGGGTGTATTTTATACTTCTTAAATTGTGTGTGATGCTAGAATTTGGAGAACTAAACGGTTGGATAAGTTTGGGGAACCAGTAATGGTTGGGGATGAGGAAATTTCTAAGTTATAGCGGGTTCCCAGGAATACTTGAAATAAGGTAAATGAAATGAACAGGCATGGTCCAAAGTCTGTACTATCAGGGAATAAAATCCCTAGAATGTGCTTACTTTTCAGGAATGGGGGTCCGAATTAGATGAAAATGACTACATGTGTCTAAATGATAAGCCAGGGATTAGTCTTCAGGCGGTTCTAATTATATATTGTTGTTTGTAATTGTTGACGGTCCCATGAGTGGATCGGGTTTAATTGTTGAACTATGATTGAACTTAAGTGTGGAGTTGGTCTTAGTGTAGACTGAGATGGCATGTTGAACACTTAGGTTATGGTTATTGATTTCCCATTATGCAATGTGTGTTCATGTACTTTTCCTTAGTATTGTTTGAGTTTCATGCTTAGGGAATAAGTTTATGAATGTCTACTTATCCAGTTATCAGTCTTTGTGAAATGAACTTGATTTGATGCTTTTTTGTTTACAAGTATGCTTTGTTCATGTTTTTGATTGATTGGATTTATGTGATATTTAGTTGGCTTGGGTACCACACCTGGTACAGGATACTTGTTGGTTGACTCGGGTACCATGCCTGGTATAGGTTCGAAGATGGTTGGTTCGGGGACCACACCTTGTACAGGTTCTATTATGGTTTGCTTGGGTATCACGCCTGGTACAAGTTCTATTATGGTTAGCTCGGGTACCACGCCTGGTATGGTATTGAGTGTTACATTTGTGTTAGTTCCTTGAGTGAACCGAGTCTACCTGTTACTTGTTGTTTCTTACATGTTGGTTCCTTGAGTGAATCAGGTTACCTGTTATGGATGTTCTCTACATGTTGGTTCCTTGAGTGAACCGGGTTATCTGTTATGGATGTTCTCTACATGTTAGTTCCTTGAGTAAACCGGGTTATCTTCTATTAACGTTTTTCATATGTTGGGTTCCTGAGAGGGCCGAGATTTATCATTATTTGGTGTATAATTGGTCCTTGAAGGGCTGGGTTAGGTGCTTAAGTGACAAGGTGGTTGTTCACTGAACCGAGGTCGCATATTATATGGCATAGATGATGTCCAAGGGATCCTTGAGAGGTACGGGTAGCTTGCAAGTGGTGCACAATTTTATGTGGACTGGGAACTTGAGTAGTTAGCCATGACTTATATAGTTGTTGAGCCCGGGTGTTGACTAGGGTTTTATTGATGGTCATATGGACTTGGTTTTTTCATGATGTCTGGCCTAGTTAGGTACAAAACTAGTGTTGTTGTGATGTATTCCTTGACGGTTCCAAAATGGGTGAGCTTGGGGGGACTAAGGTTCTAAGGGAGTCAGGTTTGACTAGTTTTGTGAAGTAAGGCTAGTATTTTGTGAGTGCCTGAACCAACAGGATGTCAAGGGTGAGAAACCCTGGGGGTTGCGTACACCAAACCCACTGATAATTCATTGCGTGGCTAAGGGCTAAATGTCAAGTGATTGACTTAGAATCTTAATTCGAGTCAAGGTGGCAAGTCAAGGTTTTGTAGGTTGTTTCTCAACTGGCTAGCTAGGATAGCATACCTTATTACTGATACTGGAACCAATGAGATTCTTATAGTGGTTAGTAAGATGGGTGACTTGGGAATTCTAGTGTAGATGGTGACTTGGGAAGTCCTAGGATTACGTGTGACTAGTTGACCATGACCTGGATAGAATGGTTGAAGGCCCGCCGACTGGTGGAGTTGGCAGCGGAAGCGGGATAGGAAAGCTTGGGTCAAAATTAATGGGTCCATAGGAGTCACAGGGAGGTATTGAAGGTGGATGACAAGGGACTGGACTTCTGTAAATTTGTACTGCATATTTTCTCTTGACTTTCTTATATGATTGTAGGGAATGGATTCGGGTCGACTGATGAAGCCTACCAATACGTGTTGTTTGTACTGATACTACTCTTGCTATACCTTTTTGGGTATTGTCTGGTTGTAGGATCAGTGATGTTTCATAGGTAAAGGACGATGACGATCTCTAGCAGCTTCTACTCTTTGTTTCCACGGTGGGAGTTGTGTATTCTTTCCATTATTGTATTTCTCCTGTAGTAGCTCTTGTACGTTCTTACACTAGATCCTAGGGAGGGTTGTTTTCCAGTTTTAATACGTTATTGTATTTCTTTTGTAAAGGGATTTACCGAAATAAAAAGGTGTATTTTTTTCTTGTATAAAAAGGAAGTTATATGTAGTTATACTTGTTTTTTGCATTTACCTGTTTGATTGGGTGGTAAGAGTTCACTTATCTAGGGGCTTAGAGTAGGTACCAGTCTGGCTCTATAGTTTGGACCTGACAGATAGTATCAGAACCCAAGTTATCAGTCTTCCAGTACAAGAGCAAAATGTCAAATAGAGTCTTGAGGATTGGTGTGTTGATGTCCATATTTAATCCTTGGGAAGCTATGAAGCATTCTAGGAAACATCTCTCTTCTTTCATTTATTTTTGTGCGGTTTATTTACTAGGTTGTATGAGTTGAGTCCAATTGATATCTCTTAATTCAAATTGGTATCTCAACAAGGAAAAGGATGTCATTTGACTTCGACTGTTGTGAAACAAGCAAGAGAAGTTGGAACTGAGAAGGTTCCAATTGGTATCTGGCCTTAGAGGCTGTGGTAAGGCATGGATGATCGACTAATAGTCATCCATGAGGCAAATAAAGATTAGTGTATGTGACTTGAATTGTGATTGAAACTTGAAGCTTGAAACTATGTATGTAGCAATACTCGTATGACTGCAATTATTGGTGTGTAACTGCTTGCCTTAGTGTGGATATGTTGGTCCAAGAAGAGTCATAACTTGATTTTATGTACTTTGGTTAGTGAATTGCCATGTGTGTTGATTTGAAATTTCGTGTTACATTTTGAAATTAGACTTATCATTAGTTAAGATGGTATGGGGACAAGACTTATGACTGTAGGGCAGCTCAAATTTCTGGAAAGTCGGGCATGGTTAGGTACCATGGGAACAAGGGGGTTATTCGTGCATGATAGCGGGAATAAGTTGTTGTGAACAGTTTTCTCATGTATTTTAAAATTGATTTTGTGATATTGTGATGCTAAGTTTTGAACTATGCATTGCGGGGGATGGTCTCGGGGTTATGTTGAAGACCGTGGTTATATTTATGGGGTTAACGTTGATAATCAGGAAAAGGGAATGTGTAACCTTGCTGAAAAATTCCATTTTTTGGCTGTTGCTATTGGGGTTTCCATAGTGGTGTGTAAGCCGCTATAGCGGGAAGGGAAGGGTAGAATCCTTGTCTTATTTTCCCCAGTTTTGTTTTCTTTTTCATTCCCAGGTTTTTTAAAATCACTAGTTGAGCTGTGAGTTAGTGCTTGAATAATAAGGATTTTTATCCATGTGCGATAAAAGGAAATGGGTAGATATGATATTACTTGGTTGTTATTTTCCTTGAGCGATTGAGACATCTTGAGTCAGTAATTTTACTAGTTATAAGATAGTTGCGAGGCTAAATAAGCATAGCTTGACCTCGGGTGATAACTAAAAAGTTGGTTAGTTATAAATGATTGATTGAAGAGGGTTAAATAAGACTAATGTAAGTTATGGTGGAAAATCTATGCATTAACGAAACCCATAGTGGTGTATTGGTTAGTGGTTATACTCTAGATGGTCTATTCTTATGTGTTGATCATGGAAGGGTGAAAAGGGTCATAAGGTAGATGTCCCAAAGGGAAAACACTGTGTAGTATTTGGGGATGCTATGTTCAATATATCATTGTTTAGGGTGTCATTTCCCAGGTTAAGATTTTTCTCGAGTTAGGAGTTAGAATTTTAAGGGTAGGCTAGTCTCGGACATTTTTTGAGCAAGGTATGATCTAGGGAAATCCAAGTGAGGATTGGTTAATGTGTCTTATGGTGAGATAGTTTTCTCGTTATCTAATATATAAAGGATTCCTGAGGACTTTTTGGAAATGAATTCGGGTAAGTAGAACTCACGATATAAAGGTTGACATGAAGGGTTTGTTCCAGAACATTAGGAATTAAAGTGTGTTGAAAAATAGGCACTTTTGGGAAATTTTATGAGTTATGTCTCGTGTCAACCACTATCATAGTTGACACAGCGCTATCGCGACCTCCACTATAGCAGAGAAATTACCGCTATAGCGGAAGTCAATGTTGGTCACCACTTCCATAGCGGTCGGTTACGCTATGACGGTACCACTATAGCGTAAAGTGGACCGCTATCGCGGACTAGGTCACAACAACGAGTTTTGGTTCCTTGTAGTGTGGGAATTATGTTTTGGTCCGTTATGTTTGAAATTCTATCTCTGTGGTATTTCAACGAAGCCCTAGATTTCTTGGGCACTCGGGGAGGAAACGGAATTCCTTGGTGGAGCGAGATTGAATTTAATTTCAGTTTAGTTTGGGTACACCCGGGGGATATGAGAGTTTTGGTGATTCACGTAAGGTTATTTTTACGCTGTCATGGTAGAGCGTTAAGGTTCAAGGAGCTGGTTCATTCTTTTCCTTCTACCATAGAGATTATTCGAGGACAAACGATGGGTAAATTGGTATCTGTTGTAACAACCTATTTTATTGTTACTAAAAATATATACGGTCAAGCCAGGTGCCTCTCATTCGTAATACGAGTTAGGATTAATTCTTTAGTATGAGAGTACATTTGGTATGTAGTAAGGTCATACAATACTCCTAGCACAAAGTTAAGTTGAAAGTTTCCTTACTGATTTAGTTTCGAGCTAAGTTCAAAATAGGGTCAACTTCAAACGAACATTCCTCCCATAATATACGGGGTTAGGGGTCGCAATACCCACCAAATTAAATATGTTTGAGTCCTCTTTCCAATGCCTTTGACCGTTCATAAATCTCGTAGCGGTTGGTTGTCTACTATAGCAGAATGATGGAACCAAAAAGCCCAGAAATGGGTTTTATAATTCCATTCTCTTTTCTTCAGTTAAAAATAGATGAGTGTTTCTGCAAAAATCCTTCTAGGCTGCTTCAAAGATTGGAAGCCAAGGGGAAGGGATATTCCAGCTAAATGAGTGCAAACCCACATATTTCGGACTCATCATCCACCAGGGAACGCCTTTATGAAGCCAGAATATGCATTGTGCAGCTGCTTGGCGTCCAGGTAGGCTATGTTTTCCATTGAGTAGATTTTGACTTGCTTTTATTTCATGCTATTATGTTGATTGACGGGAGGATTCATGTTTTAGGCCTTCGGGTATAGAGTATGGAGGGTTATTGTATTGGTTTGGATATTTGATTGAATAGAGAATTATAAAGTTAGGGCGACGTGTTCATTCGGGTGTCTTTTATACTTGTTAAATTGTGTGATACTAGAATCCAGAGAACTAGACGGTTGGGTAAGTTTGGGGAACCGGTAATGGTTGGGGATGAGGAAATTGCTAAGTTATAATAGGTTCCAAGAAATACTTGAAATAAGGTAAATGGAATGAACAGGCAGGGTCCAAAGTTTGTACTGTCAGGAAATAAAATCCCTAGAACGCGCTTATTTTTCAGGAATGGGGGTCTGAATAAGATGAAAATGACTATATATGTCTAAATGATAAGCTGAGGATAAGTCTTCGGGCGGGTCTAATTAAATACTGTTGTTTGTAATTGTTGACGGTCCCATGAGTAGACCGGGTTTAATTGTTGAACAGTGATTGAACTTAAGTATGGAGTTGGTCTTAGTGTAAATCGAGATGGCATGTTGAATACTTAGGTGATGGTTATTGATTTCCCATTATGCAATGTGTGTTCATGTACTTTTTCTTAGTATTTTGTGAGTTTCATGCTTAGGGAATAAGTTTATTAATGTCTACTTATCCGGTTATCAGTCTTTGTGAAATGAACTTGTTTTGATGCTTGTTAGTTTACAAGTATGCTTTTTTCACGTTATTGATTGATTGAATGATGTGACATTCAGTTTGCTCAGGTACCACGCCTGGTATAACATAGTTGTTGGTTGGCTCGGATACTACGCCTGGTACAGGTTCTATTATGGTTGGCTAGGGTACCACGCCTTGTATAGGTTCTATTATGGTTGGCTCAGGTACCTCGCCTGATACAGGTTTTATTATGGTTGGCTCGAGTACCACGCCTGGTACGGGATTGAGGGTTACATGTGTGTTTGTTCCTTGAGTGAACCAGGTCTATCTGTTACTTGTTGTTTCTTACATGTTTGTTCGTTGAGTGAACCGGGTTATCTGTTATGGATGTTCTCTACATGTTGGTTCCTTGAATGAATCGGGTTATCCATTATTGACATTTTTCATATGATGGGTTCCTGAGAGGGCCAGGATGTATCATTATTTGGCTTATAATTGGTACTTGAAGGGCCGAGTTGGGTGCTTAAGTGACAAGGTGGTTCTTCACTGAACAAGGGTTGCATATTATATGGCATAGATAATGTCCTAGGTATCCTTGGGAGATCCTGGTAGCTTGCCAGTGGTGACACAATTTTAAGTGGTTTGGGCACTTGAGTAGTTAGCCATGACTTATATAGTTGTTGATCCCGGGTGTTGACTAGGGTCTTATTGAGGGTCATATGGACTTGGTTGTTTCATGATGTCTGGGATAGTTGGGTACAAGACTAGAGGTGTTGTGATGTATTGCTTGACGGGTTCAAAATGGGTAAGCTTGGGTTGACTAGGGTTTCTAAGGAGTCAAGTTTGACTGGTTTTGTGAAGTAAGGCTAGTATTTGGTGAGTGCCTCAACCAACAGGATGTCAAGGGTAAGGAACCTTGGGGGTTACGTACACCAAACCCACAGATAGTTCATTTCATGGCTAAGGGCTAAGGGTCAAGTTGTTGACTTAGGTTCTTAATTCGAGAAAGGGTGGCAAGTCAAGGTCTTGTAGGTTGTTTCTCAACTGACTAGCTGGGGTGGATAGTAGACCTGATTACGTAGAATGGAACCACTGAGATGCTTATAGTGGTTGGTAAGATGGGTGACTTGGGAAGTCTAGTGTAGATCGTGACTTGGGAAGTCCTAGGATTACATGTGACTAGTTGAACATGACCAGGATAGAATGTTTGAACGGCCGCCGACTGGTGGAGTTGGCAGCGGAAGTGGTATAGGAATGCTTGGGACAGAACTAGTGTGTCCATAGGGGTCACAGAGAGGTATTGAAGGTGGATGACGAGGGACTAGACTTCTGTAAATTTATACTGCATATTTTCTCTTAATTTCTTATATAATGATAGGGAATGGATTCGGGTCGACCAATGATGCCTACCAGTATGTGTTGTTTGTACTGATACTACTCTTGCTATACCTTTTTTGGGTATAGTATGGTTGCATGATCAGTGATGTTTCATAGGTACAGGACGATGGCGATCTCTAGCACCTTCTAATCTTTGTTTCCATGGTGGGAGTTGTGTCTTCTTTCCATTATTGTATTTCTCCTGTAGTAGCTCTTGTACCGACTTAGACTAGATCCCAGGGAGGATTGTTTTCCATTTATAAAACGTTATTGTATTTCTTTTGTAAAGGTATTTCCTGAAATAAAAAGGTGTATTTGTTTCTTGTATAAAAAGGAAGTTATCTATAGTGATACTTGTTTTTTCGCATTAACATGTTGGATCGGGTGGTAAGGGTTCACCTATCTAGGTGCTTAGAGTAGGTGCCCGCACGACCCGATAGTTGGGACGTGACATGATATTAATGAAAAAAATGAGAAAAAGTTATTCTCTCTAACTTGAGTTAATATTTCACAAAAGAAAATTTAAACCAGAGAGTCTTCAAATAAATTTCGTAAACAATTAGAGATACAGTCAACATTTAAAAGTTTCTTATGTTAGTCTATATCACTTTCTCAAGATTTGAAACACAAATTGTCTAACACATATAGTCAAGCCATTTTGAGATATTTTTTTAAAAATATTAAGATAGTAGTTTATTAGATTATCTATTAAGTAGTTTCTTGATATTTATTTTATTATTTAAATTGATTCCGTGATACACATCTAGTGAACTAAAATTTTTATTATGGCCCTCTTTTAGAGAATACACACAAAGAACAAAAGAAATCCTAACTAGTCCTTTGGAGAATAATTTTACCACAAAATATTCCATGGTCTATGGTTTCTTCCATGAATATTAATTCCAGCTTGGTCTTCTCTAGACTTACATACTGTGAATGTTACCTACAGTCCATACTTTCTACAGTAGATTGCTCAACTTCTAAAAACCATGCATGCGCATCCCTCAGATCTTTTCAATGGTTGGATGTATGGTCCGTGATATACTCAAGATACACTTTCAGATAATGTAACGTGATTGTATACAAACATAGTAACTCAAACAAGGTTGGGGTTGAATCCCATAGGGAATAGGGAGAAAACGCTTACTACTGGGATGAATACCAGATTAACAGTCGACTATTATATTGTAAGGGTTGAAGAGATTTTGTATAATTGAAATAAAAATTGTAGTAAATAAATATGAATGTAAACTTATGATGTTAAAGAACTGAATGTAAACTTATGATATTGAAGAACTTTTCCATATTGGGCTACATTATTCTGTTGGTTTTAGTCCATTTATAGATATTCGCGTTCTAGATATGTACTTAGTTCTTGTATCATCACTCAATCTTTCTCAAGAGTTGAACAAATTATCTTTATATAATTTCTTCACACATAATCTTTTCCAAGAGTTGAAAAATTTACCTTTATATAATATTTTCACAACTATATGAGTTATTTAAATAAGCACAAACAATCACACTAAGTAAATATTACTATTCCTAATATGAATTTATCAAATGATGCTTAGCGCCTCAAGTTCATGCAAAGCTTCTTCTATCGAATCCTAACCTGCTCTTTCGAATCTAAAGAATAAGATATTATAGCATATGTTAATATTGTAATTAATAATGAGAAGAAGTTTTATATCTTATCGACCTAATATCCTGCAATACACAAAAATCTTATTAACTTTACAACCGCATTGAGTTTCACAACCTCAGTGTAGGATTTAGCTACTCATATTGGTAAGAAAGTTACAACAATATATGTTAAAGGAATTTATAAACTTAATTTGAATATTAATGCTTGAAATAATAATGGTGTTCTTCGTTTCATAAATTAGAAAAATAAAAATCGTAGAACTTGTCCAAACACTCTCAACTAACATGTAAAATCTAAATTTACAAACTAGCTACTCGACTCTTTTCAAAGCAAACCTGATAAGACTATTTATAATGGCCAATCAAGGTGGAGTCCTAAAATAACAAATTTATATGTCGATAAATTTTGGCTCCTAATCCACTATCGAACATTGACTTGTGGCCTATGGATTGCCTTTAAGAAGGTCATCAGTTGCCTTCTAGGGTTTTTGGACTAGTATCGTGCATTGACTTTATGAACCGTCGCAAGTTCTGTTCTAGGTTCTCCTTACTACTTGGCTTCCTCTTTTCTTATGGGTTGTAAATCATACATGCAGTTGTATTCATCTTCATACATTGACCTGCTAAGCAGGATCCTATTTGCACCTATACATTTTCGCGATCTGATTTGCAGTCTGTGAATTGATTTGAGATCATAAGTGTGAACATAAATTACTCAATTTCTGGTAGTTTTTTAATCTTTTCCTCTTTTTGGTCATTTTGACACCTAAAACCTACAATAAAATATTCTAACATTAAAATACATAAAAACAAATGTAAGAACAGGTAAACCTCCAACTAAAAGACGTAGGATGTGCTCTAATTTCAAGGCACATCAGATCGTACTTCCATTCCACTGCCAGTGAATCCCCTTTTTCAGGCATTCTCTCACTTTTCCCTATTTTGGCCAGTCTGACATCAAATACCTACAAAAACAACATTGAAACATTAAAAACATAGAGAAACATGCAAAAGGATATAGAAAACTTAAATAAAATAGACATCAGATGCTCCCTAATTTAAGCTAACATCACGGGGCAATTAAACACACGAAAAAAGGATCTTCATTTGCACCAGAAATAGCTAAAACTAGCAACATTTCAAATTCCAAAGTTCCTGAGTGAATCCTCAAGATTTGTTCGAAATCCTAAGAAAACAAACCGCATATGCAAATTGACTAGGAAAACACATTTTGGACTTGTTGGAACAAATCACTAATATGGGGTCATCTTGACTGAACGTTGACCATGGTCAACCTTAAGTTCCTAAAATGTTGAAAATCATATTAATGATAAAAATCACTCCTGAACATTTCAGGTTCTGTACCAACTATCTAATAAAGTCAAAAATCATCTTTTGGAACTAATGGAATTGTCAAAATTCAATTTCGAGCTCATTAATCGAAAATGTTAACTTTGGTCAAACTTTTCAACTTTCAAACTATTAAAATTGAAAAGGTCACCCAAAGTTGTTTGATGACCTTTGGAATCATGTCACAAATATCCACATGTCATAAATTATGATGTTACACTTTAGTTTCTAAACAGACATTTTATAGAACTTAGAAGAAATTCCAGAACTATTCAAGAGTCTATGGTCGACTCTACGAACCATCATTCAAGTCTACAGTTCATAGAGTGAACCATAGAAGCCAATTTCAAAGTTTTGTCTTCCCAATTTTTATGAATGACTTGACGGTTCATCCTTTTTAAGGATGGTCTAGTTAATCATAGAACCATCATTAGAGATGTGAAATTTCAAGTTGTAACCACAATTCAGTTGATAACCCGTCAACTCATTCCATGGACTATAATTCCCTTCCATAGAACTAGTTCAGAAAATCCTCCAATTATCAGGGTCAAAGTATGAATGTCAGGATGGTCTATAGTTCCTATATATGGTTCGTAGATTGCAACCATAGAAATTATTTTTAAGGATAACAAAATCTAGGAGTAGAAATATGGATGAGTCTATGGTCTGTAGTCCTTAAGGACATATACCAAAGCTTCAAAAAGTTTAAGAATTGTCCCAGGTTTCCATGATTCAGACTATGATCCATAGATCAAGTATATTTTCCATAGACCCAACCGTAGGATCTTTGATTCTAGCTATTATAAATAGGATTCTTAGCCATTTCGAATCTATTTTTTGACTTTACAGATTTTCAACTAACCCTAGGTAACATGAAGCATTCCCTAAGATCTTGGTAAGACTTCTCCTTCATCCCTAGGGTTATGTTAAGGATTCCTAAGTCTAATCTACAAATGATAATAAGTTTCTCGATACTGAAACCCTAGGAATCATTGAAGGAATAATTCCTTAAGGCTTCCAGATTAGTTCCCTCTAACTCTCCATAGAAGTTGGATCATTTCAGGTATGTATGAGTTTAGTGAGGAATTCCATCCATCCTCATGCCCATAGTTCTAGGTTTTATTAGTTGTGTCAAATTAGGGTTCTCCAAACCCAAATTCTACTACTTATGGATTGCTTTATTTTACAAAAGAATTGAACTTGATTATAGTATTTGTTGGAATGTTATTCTTGAAAGTCTTGACAAATGATTTCCTAAAAGTTACATCTTTCATTCACATTGAATATGTTTGCTTGAGATATGGCTTTGATAGATATGATATAGATAGCCTGATGGTTTACATCTTAATATTGCATATATTTGAGCAATGACTCACCATTGACTTAGTCATTTTCATAGAGATGATATAAGCACACATTATCATTTTGGGAGGAATATTGAGCATCGAGGGGGCATGGGACTAAATTCATATGCCCCAAAACTATGTGCCTCTATAGGTTATGTTCGCACTGTAATTCAAGAGACCACTTTAGACCAAGAGGCTCTTTATGGATCCATAGTATAAATAGGATCTGCACCCTAGCAAAGTGTAGAGCAGCCCATCCAACTAGCTTAGAGGTTGGCCATCACGACCTAAGTGATAGTTGTCGGTTATAAGAAACTCCCCCAAACATAAGGATATTTATCTTATTTTACTAAATGTTGTTTTGACTACTTATGCATACATAGATATGGTTTAGTATCAGATATGAAACTGTCAATCCATATTTTTGATTTTGGGTCAATGACTATCTTATTATATCTTCATCTTATGAAATGCTTTTAAATGATCATGACTCATATTTTAGGTTTTCTTCTTATGCATCTAAACTTTGATTACCTTTTTGTCTTGCTCCTTCATAGTTCCCGGATATGTCCCGCTTTTATGTTCAATTGATCTTCTATGCCAATACATTCCATTTTATTGATGCTCTTCTTGCGCTAGATCTTATCATGATGTAGACATCGATGTTCAGGCTCAGGCTCGCAATTAGACTCTCTATTAACTCTCACACTACTCTAGTTGGTGAGTCCTCTTTGAAAATAGAGGACTTAGATTTATTTTAAGCTATTTAGACATTTCTTATATATGGTTTTTAAGGTAGGCAGGGGCCTTGTCCTGTTAAAATTAATTCGTTCTATACAGTAGAGTGTAACAAACTATTCTATTGTCATGGGGGAAAGAATTCATGCAAACTGTCGGGATAGAAAACTTTCGAGTTTGGGAGTTGGAAAATTTGGGCTAGGCTAGTCTCGGATGATTTTTGAGTGAGGTATGGTCTAGGACAATCCGAGTGAGTATTGGGTAAAGTATCTTATATTGAGCTAGTATTTCCATTAGCTAAGATATTAAGGAGTTTGGGGGACTTTTTGGAAGTAAATTCGGGCAAGTAGAACTTCTGATATCAAAGTTGACGTAAAAAGGTTGGTTCAAAACGTCGAGTTTTGAAGTGTATTGTAAAATAGGCACTTTTGGGGGATTTTTTGATGTTCTGTTCTATGTGCCCTACAATGATGATCGGTATAACAGATAAATTCCTGTTATAGCGGAAGTCAAAGTTCATCAGCATCGCCATAGCGTCGAGTCAGCTATGGTGGTGCCCCTATAGTGAAGTGGGGACCTCTATAGTGGAATAAGTCGGTGTAAATGAATAAACTTTCCCGATAACGTTCATAAATTCTGAAGAACATTTTGGGGAAGGGCAGAGGCGAATTGGGAGACTCCAACTCTATTTTCCATCGAAAATCATCACTAAGGTAAGGATTTTACTCCCCTACTTCAGTACTTCAATTCTTGGGTGTTAGAATTTATAATTCCAAGCTTGAGGGAAGGTTTGAATGGACCTATTAGGGTCGAATATCGTGTTATAGGGATTCTAGGGTGTAGGGATTCTTGGGTCTTATTTATTGTTGTTCAATAATGATCTATTCACCATAAATTGCTTAATGTATCCGTAAAACTAGTAGTTATAGGTAAAATAATGGTGGGAAAGCCCTGGGATGGGTGGAATGATCATGGTTTCACCCAGGGATTAGGATTTGTGTAAAACTGGGTATTAGTAGGCCATTTGGACTGATTGTAGTTATGTGTAATTGTTTTTAGACCAAAGGCAAGCAGAAGCTTCAAAAAATGGCAAAACTCTAGTCCAGTAGAGCTTTTGTGATATTCTAGGTAGGTGATGGTTATTATTTCCTGAATTTAATATGTGTTTATCTAACTGTCACTTAGTATTGTATGTCCATTGCATGCTTATGGAATGGAAATATGAATGTTTAAGTATTTAGATGTCAATCATGTGAAATGAACTTAATTTGGTTGCTTGTTGGTTTACAAGTGTGATTTGTTCATTAATTATTGACTTGTTAGAATATGTGTGATGTTTGGTTGGCTTGGATACCATGCCTGGTACCAGATACTTATCAGTTGTTTTTGGTACTATGCCTCATACAGGTTCTACAATAGTTGGCTCGGGTACCACGCTTGGTGCAGGATACTTATTGGTTGGCTCGGGTTTAACGACTGGTATAGGTTCTACAATAGTTGGCTAGGGTACCATGCTTTGTACATGTTTAATTATACTTATTGATTGTATTTTGTCAATGGTTCCATGAGTGGACCAGGTTGATTGTTGAAATTGTGATTTTTGCATATTGGTCCATGAGTGGGTGGGTAGTTGTACATTAAATGTCGTGTTGGTCCTTGAGTAGACCATAAATTGCATGTTGAACACTTAGGTATTGTCCTAGGGATCCTTGGTTAATCCTGGTTATTTATAAAAGGGTATATGCTTATTGTCATTGTTTGTTGTGATTGTGGTTGTTGGACCTGTTTGATGTAGTTGGTATGTTAGAGGAAAGACTGAGAGTCTTGAATGATACTGCACTTGCTTTTTTTTTTTGAGTACGTAAGATATTCTGGCAGCTGCTACCCGACCTCAAATGTAGTCCTGATAATTTCAGATTCCAAGGGTGAGCTGCTTGTTTTGGGCTACCATGGTTTCATCTAGTACATCTCTATTTCATTGTTTCAGACTTAGAATCATTTATTTTGGGGTTGGATCGCTGCACTCTAGATATTAGTCTATGTTTTGGTACAGTGACTTTCAGATTCTAAGGGTATTTCTGTAGGATCTTATTTATTAATATTTTGGCTATGAATGTTAGTTTACTTTAATGCATCTTGTTTTGAGCTATTTGTTTCGCTAATTGTTGAGTTGGGATATTAATTTGCTAATCGATGGGTTTTGGTTGGGTGCCACTCGTGGCGGTTTAGGTTGTATCAACGATAGTATTTGAGCCTTAGGTTCGTTGATCTCGTCGTACCAAAATGAGTCTAGTAGAGTCTTGCAGATTGGTACGAAAAAGTCTATGCTTTTCTTTGAGAGGCTATAGGACTTTAGAAAACCAACTCTTCTTTCTTCCTTCATGTTATAACTTGATTCTAATTGGTATATGGTGATACAAATTGGTATCTAACTTCTTTCACTCTTTTATCCGCAGATGGTTAACACCAGACATAACAGAGCAAGAGTGGCAGTTCTAGTGGCGAAACCAATAGCTAGAGGGCGAAGAAGGGGTAGGGGCAGGGGCAGATGAAGAGCAACACCCACTAGGGGTGGAGCACAAACAGTGGCAGGGCCAAGGGAGATGACCCCACCCCCACCCTAGGATCCTATTGAGGAGGATGTTGAGGTTGTACTTGAGGAGGGTGCAGAACAGGAGGAGGTGGCACCCGATGGAGGTGCAGGTCTTCACCCTATATCACCTAAGGTATTTCATTAGGTGTGTGATTTTCTGAGTGGGCTAGTAGGTACTGCAGCCACCTCTACTGGTATAACAAATATGGTTCTAGGAACTCAACTTGCTATTGCAGTAGCTGCTTTTGATAGATGCGGTATCTGGTACTGATGATCTCTTTTGTCCAATGCTAGGCCTTGTTATTACCGGCACCGAGCATGAGATGCTGACCAAATTATTGAAACTAAAACCTCTAATGTTTGAGGGTACAGAGAAGGATGATGCTTTTGAGTTTATTCTGGACTATGATAGGCTGCATAAGTTAGGCATTGTGCACTAACATGGGGTAGAGTTTGTCACTTTTCAGCTCTTAGGGACTAGGGGGTTTCTTATAGTTCTACTAGCAGGCGTACTCTGGACTGTGGATGTTTTCATTACGGATATATATGTCACTTCAAGAGGGATTACCCTCATAGGCAGGTAGGAAATCAGACTCAGCAGTAGACCAGGGCTGTGGTTCCGACAGGTGGAGTTGGCAATGACAGAGGTCATCCACAGAGTGGGTGAGGAAATTTTCAGGGAGGCCGAGGAAACAGAGGGAATGGTGGCACGGGAAAGGGAGTAGGCAGCCAACCAAAAAGGTTTCTAGGATTGATGATAGGGCCCATTATTATGCATTCCCGGGGAAGTCTAAGGCTGAAGCATCATATGCCGTGATAACAGGTGTAATTCTTGTCTATGACCGGATGGCTTTTGTATTGTTTGACCCAGGTTCTACTTATTCATATGTGTCTATAAAATTTGCCTTTGGTTTGGATTTGGTTTGTGATGTCCTTGATTCCCTTATTCATGTTTCTACCCCCGTTGGTGATTCTGTGGTAGTAACCTATGTATATCATACTTGTCCTATGGTTTTTGTGGGTTTACAGACTTGGGAAGATTTAGTATTCTGGACATGCTGGATTTTGATGTCATTTTGGGTATGACATGGTTATCTCCATAGCATGCTGTGTTGAACTGTAATGATAAGATAGTGACTCTAGAGATTTTGGGTAAGGATAGGCTAGAGTGGGAAGGTGTGTACATGCCTTAGCCGGCGAAGATTACATCTTTTGTTTAGGCTAGGAAGTTAGTAGGGAATGGTTGTTTGGCCTTCTTGGCTCATTTTTGAAAGGTTATAGTTCACTCTTTAAGGCATTTAAAGCCCCATGAGAAGAATTACCCAAGCCATGATTTGGAGTTGGCAGTGATAGTCTTTGCGCTAAATATTTGGAGACATTGCCTTTATGGTGTCAAGTGTGAAGTGTTCACAAACCATCGCAGCCTGCAACAGGTCTTTACCCAGAAAGATTTGAATATGAGACAGGGAGGTGGATGGAATTGTTGAAGGATTATGATGTGAACATCTAGTATCATCTGTGTAAGACTAATATGGTGGCAGACGTATTGAGCGAGAAAACGGTTAGCATGGGCAGTTTGGCTTACTTGGGGGTGTCCAAACGACCCTTGGCTAGGGATATCCAGGCTCTAGAATCCAAGTTCATACAGTTGGGCATTTTAGAACAGGGTGGGGTGTTGGCCAATATTGAGGTCAAACCCACATTTTTGGAGGAAATCAAAACTAAACAATTTCAAGATGTACAGTTGAACAAGCTTCGAAACAAGGTGATGTCTTGAGAGGCCCGAGATGTCACACTAGACACTAGCAGGGTGATGAGTTTCAAATGGAGGATTTGTTATCCTCGTGTTGATGACTTAATTCAGAATCTGTTGGCAGAGGTTCATGGTTCACGATATTCTATTCATCCAGGCGTAACCAAAATGTACTGGGACTTGAGGAAACTTTATTGGTGGCCTGGGATAAAGGGAGACATAGCTGACTATGTGTCTAATGTTAGAATTATCAGCAGGTTAAGTATAAGCACCAAAGGCCTGCAGGATTGCTTCAGAGGATGCCTATTCCCGAGTGGAAATGGGAAAGGATAGCCAGGGATTTTGTTGTGGGTCTTCTTAAGACCTTGGGAAAGTATGACTACATTTGGGTCATCATGGATAGGCTGACCAAGTCAGCTCATTTTATTCCAGTCAGGGTTGATTACAACTCACAATAGTTGGCCAAGATTTATGTTAAGGAAATTGTGAGATTGCATGGGGGGCCACTATCCATCATTTGACATAAGGGTACGCAGTTTACTTCCAAATTTTGGGGCAAGTTACACGAAAAGTTGGGCACGCAACTCATTTTCAGCACATCATTTTATCCTTTGACAGACGGTCAGTTAGAAAGGACAATACATGTATTGGAGGACATGCTGAGAACATGTGTAATCGACTTTGGGGGACTTAAGGACCAATTTTTACCATTGTGTGAGTTCTCATACAACAACTATCACTCCAGTATCGACATGGCACCATTCGAGGAACTTTATATGAGGGGATGTAGATCACCTATAGGGTGGTTTGAGACAGGCGATGTGAAACCTTTGGGCATGGACATGGTAAGGGAAGCTAAGGTAAAGGTAAGAGATATTCAAACCAAGTTTCTAGTTGCCCAATGTAGGCATAAAGTGTACACAGATTGCAAGGTAAGAGATATGGCATTTCAGGTTGGTGAACAAGTGTTGTTGAAAGTATCACCAATGAAATGGGTAATGCGATTCGGCATGAAAGGCAAGCTTAGCCCTCGATACACCGGTCTATTTGAGGTTCTTAAGATTGTAGGACCATTAGCGTATAGGTTAGCACTGCCACCTAGTTTATCCAGAGTCCATCCATTCTTCCATGTATCCATGCTAAAGCGATACCATAGGGATATGGAGTATATTATCAAGTGCGATTCGATCGTTTTAGACAAGGATCTTCAGTATAAGGAAGAGACAGTTGCTATTCTTGATTGCGATATATGAAAATTAAGAACAAAGGAGATCAGATCAGTGAAGGTCCAATAGAGGCATCATCAAGTTGAGGAAGCCACTTGGGAAACTGAGAAGGATATGCGGGACAAGTACCGTCACTTGGTTGAGGATTCAGGTACTATACATTGTCTTCTTTAGCTCATCTTTTTTTATATTGATCATTTGGGGAAAAAGGATGGGTAAATTGGTATTTGTTGTAATGAACTATTCCGTTGTTATGGGTAAACCATTCATGCAATGTTTTGGGTTAAAGAACTTCCGTGTTTGGGAGTTGGAAAATTTGGGCTAGACTAGTCTCAAATAATTTCTGAGCGAGGTATGGTCTAGGGAAATCCGAATGAGAATTGGGTAAAGTATATTATGTTGAGCTAGTTTTTCTGTTAGCTAAGATATTAAGGAGTCTGTCGAACTATTCGTAGGCGAATTTGGGTGAGTAAAACTTCTGATATCAAAGTTGATGTGAAAGTGTTGGTTAAAAATATTGGATTTTGAAATGTGTTGTAAAATATGCACTTTTGGGGATTTTTTGAGGTTTCTGTTCCATGTAAACCGCTATAGCGGTTAACACCGTGCAACAATGATGGCCTCTATAGCAGAAAAATTGCTGCTATACCAGAAGTCAAAGTCGATTAGCACTGCCATAGCAATCGAGTCTGCTACGATGGTGCTACTAAAGTAGAGTGGGTACCACTATAGCTGAGTAAGTCATTGTAAATGCAGAAACTTCCCCAAAAACATTATGAAATTCTCAAGAACATTTTGGGGAAGGGCAGAGGCGAATTGGGTGACTCCAATTCAGTTTTCCACCGAAAAGCATTGCTAAGGTAAGGATTCTTTTCCCCTACTTCAGTACTTCAATTCTCGGGTGATAGCATCGATAATTTCAAGCTTGGGGGAAGGTTTTGAATGGACCTATGCGGGTAGAATCCGGTGTTATGAGGATTCTAGGGCATAGGGATTCTTGGGTCTTGTTTATTCTTGTCCAATTATGATCTATTAACCATAAATTCCTTAATATATCCATAAAAATGGTAGTTTTAGGTGAATTAATGGTGGGAAAGCCCTGGGATAGGTGGAATGATCATGGTTTAGCCTGGGGATGAGGATTTGTGTATAATACGGGTATTATTAGGGCATTTGGATTGATTGTAGTTATGTGTAATTGGTTTTAGACCAAGGGCAAACAAAAGCTTTAGAAAATAGGAAAGCTCTGGTCCAATAGAGATTTTAGGCTATTCGAGGTAGGTGATGAGTATTGTTTTCCCAAATGCAATATGTGTTCATTTAACTGTCGCTTAGTATTGTATGTGCATTGCATGCATAGGGAATGGAATTCTGAATGTATAAGTATCCGGGTGTCAATCATGTGAAACGAAATTGGTTTGGTTGCTTGTTGGTTTACAAGTGTGATTTGTTCATTAATTATTGACTTGTTGGATTGTGTGACATTCTGTTTGCTTGGGTGCCATGCCTGGTACATGATACCTATCGGTTGGCTCAGGTACCACACCTAGGACAGGTTCTATAATGGTTAGCTCGAGTACCATGTCTGGTATGGGATACTTATCGGTTGGCTCAGGTACCATGCCTTGTACAGGTTCTATAACGGTTGGCTCAGGTACCACACCTGGTACGAGTTTAATTATACTTATTTATTATATTTTTTCGATGGTTCATTATGTGGACCAGGTTTATTGTTAAAACTATGATTGTTGCATATTGGTTCATGAGAGTCTGGGTAATTTTACATTAAATGTGGGGTTGGTCCTTGAGTAGACCAGAAATTGCATATTAAACACATATGTGTTATCCTAGGGATCCTTTGTTGACCCGGGTTACTTATAAAGGGGTATGTGCTTATTGTCATTGTTTCTTGTTGTGGTGGTTGTTAAACATGCTTCATGTAGTTGGTAAGTTAGAGAAAAGACTGAGAGTCTGGAATGATACTGCATATGCTTTTCTTTTGTGAGTACAGGACATATTCGGGTGGCTGCTACGTGACCTCAGTTGTAGTCCCAACGATTCCAAATTCCAAGAATGAGCTGCTTCTTTCGGGCTACCATGGTTTCATCTAGTGCATCTCTAGTCCATTTTTTCAAACATAGACTCATTTGTTTTGGGGTTGCATTCCTGCACTCTAGACATTTGTAGATGTTTTGGTACAACGAATTTTAGATTCTAGGGGTATTTCTGCAGGATCTTATTTGTTAGTATTTTGGCTATGAATGTTAGTTTACTTTAATGCATCTGGTTTTGAGCTATTAGTTTTGCTAAGTGTTGAGTTAGGTTATTGGTTCGCTCATCCGGGGGTTTTAGGTTGGTGCCACTCGCGGCGGTTTGGATCGTAACATAGAGTATTTATGAGACAATTGTATGTAGTCATGGTCAGTCCATTTCAGATATTTGAACTCAGTCCTTATACAAGATTATTTATTTATCATTATCGAAATTAGTATTTTCTTACCAAATTTCTCCGATTTTACTTATGTTTAGTATATGTTAGTTGTAGAATTCCAGGCCAAAGGTCAACTCGAGCCACTTGTAATTCCCAGTGCCAATCACACTTAGGGTGTGAACTTCGGTCCTGACAAACTTTGTATTAGAGCACTAGGTTCAAGTTTCCTAGGATGTCTAATAAGCCATGTTTAGTAGAGTCTTTTTATGGGTGTGAAGCGTGCCACAATTATGATAGGAAGGCTATAGGGCATTAGTAATATTACCCATCTTTCATGATTAGTTCGTGTGATGGAGTTTAACTCTATGTATCCCTTCTTACTTATGCCTTATGCAACTAATGAATTTCTGAGGATGAATCCTTATGAGTTTATGAGATTCAAGCTGGAGGAAGATCCTCAGAATTTTAATGATGAGATTGAGAAGATTTTGCATGTGATAAAAGTCAATGATACAAAAGGGGTTGAACTTTCCTCATACCATCTCAAAGATTTATCAAGTCTATGGTATGAGCAGTGGGAAAAGATTAGGGGTGAAGATGCTACACCTGCTTAATGGGAAGATTTTATGAATGCTTTTATAGACCACTTCTTTCTTCTGGAGTTGAGGGAAACTAAGGATGATGAATTTGTGAACCTCATCTAGGCATTATAAGCATGAGGGAGTACATTCTTATGTTCACTCATCTATTTGTCTATGCTTCAGTGATGGTGTCTGACATGAGGTCTACAATGAGAAAGTTTGTATCAGGAGTCTCTAAGTATCTTAAGAGGGAGTGCAGGGAATCATTACAAAATAAAGACATGGACATCTCCAAGTTGATGGTGCACGCATATCAAATTGAGAAGGAGAAGCAAAGGGAGAGGGAAGATTATTTGAGTTAGAGGCCCTAGTTATTGAAGCATGATATTAGTCATTAAAGGATAGGGAATCGGTCATTCTTCCAGAGGAGGTCATGTGGACCACTTTCCTCTTCAGCCACCACACTAGTGCCCAAACCGAGAAATGATCAGAACTTTAGGGCGCCAGGATCTTAGTCCCAAGGTAGTGTTTCACGGGAGTTCACACATTTCCCTTTTTGCAAAATGTATTGAAAAGCTCATCCCAGTGAGTGTCTTTATGGAAAGGGAGGTTGATATCGGTATGTTCAGTTTGGATACATGTTGAGATATTGTCCCTCCTCAAGGAAAGGAATTATGGGGGGTAACAAAACTCATTTCACTACATTATCTGCCTTAAAGGACTGTGTTGCACATAAAGGTACCACTTTTAGTACAAATGGTGCTCAAAATTGTTTTTATGCTATGTCCAGCTGTCAGGCTTATGAGAGCTCCCCAAATGTGGTTATGAGTATGTTAAAAGTATTTTCTCATGATGCTTATACATTTTTAGACGCAGGAGCCCCCTTGTCATTTGTAACTCCTTATGTAGTTGTGAAGTTTGGGATTAGCCTCAAGCAGCTGTTAGAGCCTTTCTCTGTTTCTGCACTTGTTATTGAATTTTTCATAGCAAGACGAGTCTATAGAAATTGTGTTGTATCAGTCCTTTATAGAAATACCACAGCTAATCTAGTTGAGTTAGATATAGTAGATTTCAATGTCATATTAGGCATGGACTAGTTGTATTCTTATTTATGTCATATTTGATTGTAGAACCTGAGTTGTGAAATTTTAGTTTCCTTGTGAACCTGTCATTTAATGGAAAGGTAGTCATGTCATGCCTCAGGGTTTCTTTATCTCATACCTTAAGGTAAGAAATATGGTATCTAAGGGATGCATCTATCATTTAGTTTGGGTGAAGGATTCCCGTGTTGAAACCTCATTTCTTTAATCAGTACCTGTAGTTAGCAAGTTTCCAAAAGTATTTCCTGATGATCTTCCTAGAGTCCCTCCCGAAAGAGAAATAAACTTTAGGATAGACCTTCTTCCCGATACTCATCCTATATCAATTACTCCATATAGAATAGATCCAGCTAAACTGAAAGATCTCAAAAATTAGTTGAAGGACCTTTTAGTGTCACGCCCTGAGGCTACCTTGTAGATGCAACATGGTGCTTAGAGCCATAAATGACCCTAAGCTAACCCATGGTCTAGCATAACTAAGCACTCTGATTAAATATTGTGTGGGAGGAAGCTAACTGATGAAAGCATAGAAGCTTAAAACATTTGAATATATATAAAGTCTAACTGTAGAAACTGAAAACTAACTCTGTGTATAAAAGCCTCTATCTAAGATGAGTTATTGGGACAAGCGCCAAACTAACTCCAAAGTCTAATAACTATAAATAAGACTAAAAAAAAGAAAGCATAAATCACGTCCTTGAAGTATGAGGACTCACCAATTGAGCTACTGAAAGGACTGGAGAATCGCACTAAGTGCGGTCTGGATGCTGAGCGCCTGAACCTACATCATAATAAGATGTAGCATAAATATATGCATCAGTACTTGGAATGTACTAAGCATGCATGATATATACTAATATATATATATATATATACATATATGTTGTATCATGGTAGATTTTGAAGATTGACAAAGTTGTGGAACACATGCAGGGAACATGTATCTATGACCCGTTCCACACAAGCAGCAATCCTACTAGGATCAGGAGAAGATGGGTGATTGGAGATAGGAGCAAAGACATGTGGAGAAAACGTGTTTATGAGGAGAGTCCAGCTTGCACAAGGTTTACTTTCAGAGGAAAGAATCACACAAGGAAAGAAATCAAGGAGATTATCTTGACAAGTCCTACAAGAAGAAGGATTCCTAAAGGTGGAAGGAAATCATCCAATACAAGGAAAAGAACTCTCAGCATAAATACCAAGGAAGTTTTACAAAAAAAATCCAGGCACTTACAAAGAGAGCTACAAGTAGAGCACAATCAAATTGATTGAGTTCATATTTGAGAGAGTCTGAGTGAAGATCTAAGTGCAGCCAATACAAGAAACCAGAGTGAAGAACGTGTTCCTTAAGTTTATGTTTAACAGTTCTTAAGTCTAGTCGATGTATTATTTTTCATTAAGTTGTAATCTTTCATTCTTAGTGTCAGTGACTTATAAACTGGCATAGGAGTTAGTCTTCAAGTTGGGATAACTCGAAGGCTTGGGCACATAAACCTGCGGAGGTTTGTGTGGAGTTTAGGAATTAGAGTTTATAATTCCTTAGGTTGCAAGACTGTTATAATCTATTGTTGAGGCTCATAATTTTAGAGAAATTGGGTTAAATCCTATAGAGGTGTAGGTCGTGGTTGTTTCCCCTTGTGAGCCGGGGGTTTTCTACGTAAACATCGTGTGTTTTCCTTTTATTGCTTTACGCTCAAGTACTCAACAAAGGAACAAATAGCTTAAACTTGTTCCTTAGGAAAATTAGGGGGTCAGCATTATAACAATTGGTATCAAAGCGGGTTATCTTAACAAGAGTCTAATAACTCATGATAATATCGCTACGAATTCTGCACGTCCTCTAGGACACGGTGAAGTACAACACATCAACAGACCACCTCTCTTCAATGGTCAATACTATTCGTGGTGGAAGGCAAGGATGGAAGACTTTCTTCAGGCTGAGGACTATGAGCTATGGACCAGAGTCATTGATGGTCCACAGTTTCCTATGATTAAGGAAACTGAAAACAAGGACATTCCCACACCAAAAGCTCAATATACTGAGGCTGACCATAAGATGTTGGGGAAGAATCCAAGAGCTAAGTGCATCCTTGTTTGTGGACTTGAACCAGATGAATATAATCGAATCTTAGGCTGCACCACAGCTAACCAGATTTGGGACACACTGGTGAATGCCCATGAAGGTACTACTCAGGTACGAAAATTCAGAATTGCTAAACTATCCACTGAGTATAAAACCTTCAAGATGAAGAATGGTAAAACTCTTCATGAGATGATCACTAGGTTCACTACTGTTGTGAATGAATTGGTATCCTTGGGAAAAATATACACCACTGAGGAACAAGCTAACAAGGTGTTAAGGACTCTTCCTAAGCCCTGGGAAATGAAGGTTACTGCCATCAGAGAAATAAAAGATTTGATAGATCTCTAGATGAGCTGGTAGGCAACCTAAAGACCTATGAAGGGAACATTGAGAGCTCTAAGAGAGGAGAAGGAAGCAGAGACAAGACTCTTGCTCTCAAAGCCACAGAAAGTGATGAATCTGAGTTAGATGATGATGACATTTCCTTGATAAGCAGGAACTTCAGAAAATTCTTCAAAAAGACAGGGAATTTTGAGAAGAGGAAAACATCATCAAGCCAAGAAAGGAATGTAGACAAGGGACAAAATGGTGGATGCTTCAAGTGTGGAGAAACTGACAATCAAGTCAAGGATTTTTTTATGTGAGAGATTGAATGGAAGAAGGAAAGTGCTAAAAGAGAAAGAAAATAGCAAGCTAGCAGAAAAAAAAAGAAAGATGTTGGAAAGGCTATGTATGCTGCCTAGGGACCAGGTTCAGACCACTCAGGAGATGAGGACTCAGAAGATGTTGCCCTGATGGCCATGGAAGACAATGAATCAAACTCAGAGTAATACATTGAAGAACCTCAGGTAAATCTTCTTGATCTCAAAGATAAGCTAAAACTTTTCTCCAAGAAACATTGTCCTCTCTTATGATGACCTTTATTGATAACTTTCAAGAATTGAGTGGGAGCAGAGATCAGTTGCTGGCCTCCTTGACCAGTCTAAAATTTGAGTACATTGATCTTGAAAAGATCAACTCTGATCTAACAAAGAAAAATCAATCTCTCAAGGAATAGATCTAGCAACTTGAAACCAACACTCTCTCTCTCAAGTCTGAAATTTTGAAGCAAACAGTTATCAAACAGGGGAAAGGACACAAGAGTGATGGACAAATCCAGTGTGAACAAGATCTTAAGAGGTTCAAAGATGATCTTTATGTAGAAAGGGAAAAGACCAGAAGAATAAGTCTTGAACTAGCCATAACCAAATATGAGCTCGAAAGAGCAAATAAATGGACCCAATCTTCAATGATTGTAACTCAGCTAAGTAATAAAACTTATAGCACTAAAACTTGAATTGGCTTTGATAAAGTGTTCTCTAAGGCAATCTCTAATCTTTTTACTCACTGTGGTAGGTTGGTCACTTGAGGGAAGCTTGTCAAATTGCTAAAGCCCAACATAAGAAAAATCTCAAAGCTGTTTTTAAAGGCAAAAACAACCAGGTTAATAGAAAAGTTCCTCACTTAAGGAACAGGTCTGCAAACTTGAAATAGCCTATTAAGAATCTGCCAAAATGGACAAATAGAGATCTAATTCATCCTTTTTATCAAAGGAAAGTACCCAAGCTAGTCTGGGTTCCTAAAACTAACCTTTAATCTCTTTTGAAGAATATCAAGGCTCAAAGGGATAATACTCAAAGGGTATAAATATCAAGGCTCATATCCAATAGACAACATCCTTACTTATCTGAGCACTGGCATAACAACCAGGTCTGGATTGAAGAATCTCTGTGTCTTTGAATCATTCTTGTCCATGATAGAGCCCAAGAAGATCACTAAAGCCTTGTGAGATGCTGACTGGATCATTTCTATGGAAGAAGAGCTCAATCAGTTCAAAAGGAACAAAGTCTGGAACCTGGTACCAAAGATGAAAGGTAGAACCATCATAGGTACCAAGTAGGTGTTCAGGAACATGTTTGATGAAAATAGAACAGTCACAAGGAACAAGGTCAGACTTGTTATCCAGGGATATAATCAGGAAGAAGGGATAGACTATGATGAGACCTTTGAACCAGTAGCCAGGTTGGAGGCTATCAGACTCCTCATTTCCTTTGCAGCCTATATGGAGTTCACTCTCTACCAGATGGATGTGAAAAGTCCCTTTCTTAATGGCCTGTTGAAGGAAGAAGTGTTTGTCAAACAACCTCTAGGCTTTGAAGACTCTGACTATCCTGACCATGTTTACAATCTTGATAGAGCCCTTTATGGAGTCAAACAGGCTCCAAGAGCATGGTATAAAAGGTTTTCAAAGTATCTTCTTATTCATAACTACACAAGAGATAAGATTGACAACACCTTATTTCTCAAAAACAAATGGAGAGAGTTGTTGGTGGTGCAGGTGTATGTTGATGACATTATATTGGGAGGTACTAGCAAGTACCTCACAAAGTAGTTTGTTTCCCTAATGAGCAAAGAATTTGAAATAAGCATGATGGGAGAGCTCAACTTTTTCTTAGGGATTCAGATAAAACAAACTCCTTCAGGAACCATAATTCATCAGCAGAAATATGCCAAGGAGATGCTCAAAAGATTCAAAATGGAAGATGAAAAGGAGATAGACACTCCAATAGCAATAGAAACAAAGTTAGGTCTGGAAAGAACAGGTCCAGTAGTGGAGCAGAAGCTATACAGAGGAATGATTGGATCTCTCCTATATCTTACAACCAACAAACCTGATATTGTCTTCAGTGTAGGCCTATGTGCAAGATTCTAGGCCAATCCCAAGGATCCCTACTTAAAGTCTGTCAAAAGGATCCTCAGATAGTTGAAGGGCACTACTAACTTAGGACTGGGGTATCCCAAAGGAAGCAACTATGAACTTGTAGGATATGCTGATGCAGACTATGCAGGTTACTAGGTGGAAAAGAAGAGCACTACTGGAATGACACACTTCTTAGGATCATCTCTGATCTCATGGGCAACTAAGAAGAAAAACTCTGTGGCCTTGTCTATTGTTGAAGATGAATATGTGGTTGTTGCCTCATGCTGTGCATAATTAATTTGGATCAAGCAATAACTTAAAGACTTTGGGTTGATTATTGGTTGTGTGCCCATCTTTTGTGACAACACAAGTGCCATCAACATTGCAAAAAATCTAGTTCAGCACAAAAGGACCAAGCACATTGACATCAGACACCATTTCCTCAGAGATAATATGGAAAAGGGATTGATCTCCATGCAGTTTTATGCCACAGAGAAGAAGATTGCTGACATATTCACAAAGGCTCTGGCAAGGGATCACTTTGAAAGGAACAGGTTTGAACTAGGGATGATTAAGATCACATGAGTACCCCCAGTGACTGGCTACTGAACATTGTACATATAGCATTTTAATTTTGTTTTATGCTCAGTCTTGTACATTTAGTTGTATGTCCCTTTGCCATTTTTAAAGGTTCAAGTTGTTCAAATACTATAACTTGTTATTTGCTTGTGTAATAGGAAATCAAGATATCAAGTAGGGACATGAATTCAATGCAAAATTAAAATTCAAGGTATGTGCACTATGCTTAAATAGAATTGATTACTCAAAATTGCATATGTACCTGTCCCTTCCATTTGAACCAAAAGAAAAGTCATTAGCCTAATAGCCTATAACCGCCATTCTCCAAAAAGGAAAAGAAATCTAATCAAATCAGGTCAGTTTTTTATGTGATTGGACAATTGTCAATCAAAAGGATCCTTTCCCTAGAATAGGACACTTCCTCTTCAAGGACTACAATTAAATTCAAATGGCTAAGTGGTCTATTTAAAGTCCTTTTTGAATCCATTCTCTTCATTCACTTCAAATCTTCTCTCTCTCTCTCTAAATCAGTCTTCTCTCCGAAATCAAAAATCTTCTCTCTTCTTCTTTTCTCTCACTCTTCAACAATGGACTCTCAATTATCAACCTCTCCTAAATCCCCAAAAGCCACAACCATCTCCTCCACATCACCGTGTACTGCTCTAGTTTTCTTTAAGGAACAGTTCTCTACACACCGGCTCCCCATTGTTATTCTTGTGGATTTATAGGGAGTGGTTCATATAGAGAAATTTTCAGAAGTTGTGGGTGAAGAATTGCTTAGTGTTGACTTGAATGAAATAATCCCATATGTAGAACAAGAGGAGACTTTGGAAGTTGAACATGCAACTTGTGAGGGGGAATCTGAGGATGTTTACATGATGAGTGAAGAGGGAGTTAAGGAGAATGCACCTTATGAGGGGGGAAAACTCAGGGAAACTAACAGCTGAACCTAGTTCACCTGGTGGAGAAAAGAAGGGTGCATCCGCTGAGGGGGAAGCTAAGGATGGAGGGTCTGGGTTAAGGAAACAGGTTCAACATACTCATTCAACACCTGTTGCTGAGGACGATGATAACACACCAATTTCAAATTTAATTCCTCAAAGGGTAAGGTCTTGTCTATGCAAGGCCTTAGGCAAAGCTGTTAGAATCCCAGTTGATAAACCTGAAGAAGTTCCTACTTCTTCTATTGCTACACCTGTCACTGTTCGAATGACAAGGTCCACTAAGAGGGGTCTATAAGAGAGTATGATTTCCTCAGCATCCAAAAGACCTAGGGCCACTAGAAGTACTTCTGCCCCACCTATTGATCCTAATGAAATCTTGGATGAAGCAGTAGAGGAGGGTGAAAGGAGAAGAAAGGGGAAGGGAGTTGCTCCCTCGAAACCAGCAAAGAAACAGGTCAGAAAACCTGTTCCTTCCAGGGGTTCTGCCAAATCCCAGCTGGTGGACAAGCCCACTGATGATGAGGGAGATGATCATGGACTTCCATCTTCCGAGTCTCATGAGCAAGATGGTAATGAGGATGCTGCTTCCCAGGAGGATGTAAAGGCTGATCTTCCTGATAATGAGGAAGAAAAGGATGAGTCTATGGATCCCATTGATGAGTCTGCTGATGCTAGGACTGAAAGGATGATAAATTTTGGGCAAAGAACTGTAGTAAGAGGAAGAGTGTTAACTGGGTTTGGAGGAGGTGAGATGATTGAGCTGCTAGTACTGATAGATGCACAGGGTTGGTCAAACCTATTCCTTCAAGGTGGTACTCGGCGTATGATGGCTCGTGCAGAGACTCTGTAATTCTATGTGAATGCCACAGGTACCTCAGCCTTCATCTATAGTGTAGTCAGGAATGTTCCATTCACTATCACCCCTGTTGTATTGGCTGAAGTTTTGGGGGTACCAAATGGTGGATGGTGTCATTATATGAAGAAGCAATGGCCTCCCCTAGACGAGTTACCCTCTGCTGTGGAGATCTCAAGGAGGTTTGCTAATGACCCTACATTGGAGTGGCATTGTTGAGTGGATAAGGGAGCTATGCTTTCTCTCCATCAGATGCTCTTTGATGTGGTGCACAAAATGGTGCTTAAGAGGGCACAAAAACGCACTGAGGCAAACTTCATGGATCTCACCCTGATGCAGCTACTGCTTTCCAAGATTCCAATCAACCTGCCAGGACCTATACATTGTCACATGCATAGTATATGCAAGCAGGATGGGACCAAGCATGCCTTGGGTTATGGCTTTTGGTTGGCAGAGGTATTTTAGCACTTTGGTGTACCATTTCAAGCTTGGCAAGAATATACCACAAAATATTCGATAGGGACTGTAAACTAGGCTGTTATACCGGCTCCTCGGAGGGGTACCAATGCACCCCTGCAAAGGCTGAGAGCTCTGTTGGCTGCCAAGGATGTTGAAATGGATGATATGGTAGCTACCCATGAAGGGGTATTGGCTGAGCTTCATGACATGTATGGGGTTTAGCATACCCTGCTACTAGAAGAAAATGCAAGGCTCAGGGGTGAGCTTTCCCAAGCACAGGCTGCCATAGCATCTGAGCAAGCCACCAACTCTGCCAGCCTGAAGGGCCTCTATGAGCTATTGAAGAAGGATCCTCCACCTCCAACTACCTAGCCTATCCACTCTATCCCTCCCAACATTGTCTCTTTTTTCATCACATATGCATGTTTTTGAGATTTTAATTCTTATTTCTAGTGTACATGCCTGTGATTAATAATATGTTGGGTTTCAGTTCAAATCTTCTCTTGTCTCCTGTGCAATTGCAAATACATTGATATAGATAATTGAGCTATTACTTCTTAAGTGATTGCATAGGTGATAGCCCAGTGGCCATGATCATAGAATGATAATTTAATTGAAATGATATGTGTCTTCAGAGTGATTTATGATGCCAAAAGGGGGAAGATGATACTTGTGTGGTATTTATAAACCCAGTAGGTCGGACCTGTTCCTCCAATGTGTTCTTTTTGCAGCTTGCATTAACAAAACTAACACAATACAAGCGAAATCCTACAAACAAGAGGCAAGGGTTTGTCATCATCAAAAAGGGGGAATTTGTTGGATTGAGGTAGATTTTGAAGATTGACAAAGTTGTGGAACACATGCAGGGAATATGTATATATGACCCATTCCACACAAGCAGCAATCCTACTTGGATCAGGAGAAGATGGATGATTGGAGATAGGAGGAAAGACGTGTGGAGAAAACATGTTTATGAGGAGAGTCTAGCTTGCACAAGGTTTCCTTTCAGAGGAAAGAATCCCACAAGGAAAGAAATCAAGGAGATTGTCTTGACAAGTCCTACAAGAAGAAGGATTCCTAAAGATGGAAGGAAATCATCCAATACAAGGAAAGAACTCTCAGCATAAATTCCAAGAATATTTTACAAAAAAACTCCACGCACTTACAAAGAGAGCTACAAGCAGAACACAATCAAATTGAGTGAGTTCATATTTGAAAAGAGTTCTGAGTGAAGATCCAAGTGCAGCCAATACAAGAAACAAGAGTGAAGAACGTGTTCCTTAAGTTTATGTTTAACAGTTCTTAAGTCTAGTCGATTGTATTATTTTTCATTAAGTTGTAATCTTTCATTCTTAGTGTCAGTGAGTTATAAACTAGCATATGAGTTAGTCTTCAAGTTGGGATAACTTGAAGGCTTGGGCACATAAACGTGGGGAAGTTTGTGTGGAGTTTAGGAATTAGAGTTTATAATTCCTTAGGTTGCAAGAGTGTTGTAATCTATTGTTGAGGCTCATAATTTTAGTAAAATTGGGTTAAATCCTATAGAGGTGTAGGTCGTGGTTGTTTTCCCTTGTGAGACGGGGTTTTTCCACGTAAACATCGTGTGTTTTCCTTTTATTTCTTTACTCTCAAGTACTCGACAAAGGAACAGATAGCTTAAACCTGTTCCTTAGGAAAATTAGGGGGTAAGCATTATAATATATACTAAATATCATGAGATAAGATAAAACATAAGACTGAAAGATAATTGATGCAATGACCAAGTATTAAACATACAATTGTATAATGCTGAACTGATATGAGTAACTGATTAACTAAAATAATGGTCAATGCAACACTGAATCTGAATTGTGGGAGCTACTGTTAACTGACATACCCCAAGCTGAGC
Source organism: Jaltomata sinuosa (assembly GCA_003996215.1). Classification (NCBI taxonomy): domain Eukaryota; kingdom Viridiplantae; phylum Streptophyta; class Magnoliopsida; order Solanales; family Solanaceae; genus Jaltomata; species Jaltomata sinuosa. The sequence goes on from QJPP01002368.1 coordinate 177,954, forward strand.
TAGTTGTGGGGCCAACCTATAACCCTGATTGGGAGGGTATTCATACCTTGCCAAGGGTACAAATATTTTCTAGCGTGGATCCACTAATCTGGTGTCCGACAAAGGACTAGGGTGTCAAGCCTAAACTAATTCATGACCCCTTTAGAACCTACAGTGGCACCGCAGTTCTAGGACTTAGGGACTTTTACTAAAGGTCTCATCCTAAACTGACGGGTGAGCCTTTATCCCCTCGTCCACTCGGTGCTAAGTCTACTCCCAATTGATTAAGTAAATAAACAGATAAACTGACATACTGGATAGCTCAACTACAGGTTTTTCTAGGAATGCACAAAATACTAAAACAGAATGCACTCAAATCATGATGTTCTTATTGACTAAATATCTAACTAAAATGCATGGACTTGAAACTTATTGGGTGTTCATAAGCCACCATCCTAATGAATTTAACTACTCTTAACAATTCTAGAATTTGACTAAAATATGGAGTTCATGCATATAATTTAAAATTTAAGGATGATACCGCACAGAGAGGATTTTAGGGTTATGAGAACATAATAGTGCTAGACTTTGAGAATCATAAAATAAAGATTCAATTATAATAGGAAAACTAAAATACCAAAGAATTTGCCCAAAATATTAGGAACCCTAGGTCCTAAAAACTATGATGGAATGCAGAACATGAGGTAATATAGGAACTCAATGGTTGAAAGGAACCAACTGATGAAATCCCACATTCTTGAGAGTAGAATATTAAGAAGAATCCTTGAGTTTGAGCCTGAACTTGAAAAGCCCTTTTGTTTGTTCTTGAGAAGAAAGGAATGCTAAGGATCACAAGACTAACCTAAAATAGCAAGCTGTAATGACCAGGTTTGTCATTATGGGTATACCTTTCGTGCCAAGTATAGAGTTAGAAAACTTTTGGGTTTGGGAGTTGAAAATTCTGGGCTAGGCTAGTCTCGGCCTATTTTGGAGCGAGATATGGTATAAGGCAATTTGGGTGAGGATCTGGTAACATTTATTGTATTGATCTAGTTTTCCTTGTAGCTATTACATAGAGGAGTCCATGGGACTTTTCAGAAGTGAATTTAGGTAAGTGAAAATCCTGGTATCGAGGTTGATGTGAAAGGATTATTCTGGGACATCGCGAATTTAAGGTGTGTTGTAAAATGGGCACTTTTGGGGAACTTTATGACTTTCTGTCCTGTGTCAACTGCATCGCAAACACGACCTCCACTATATATGAGAAATTGCCACTATAGCGGAAGTCAATATCGATCAACACTGCTATAGAGAATGGTTCTGCTACGGCGGTACCACTATAGCAGAGCGTGGGACCATATTAGCATAAGAGTGAGGATTTAATACATAAAACTTCCCCAAAATGTTTAGTTTTCATTAAGAACATTTTGGGGGAAGGGCAAGGGAATTTTGGGCGAACATACTCTATTTCCACCATTTTTCATCCTAAAGGTGAGAATTCAACTCCCCTAACTTAGTACTGTCTTTCCTACGGAGTAGAATTGCTAGTCTTGGACTTGGGGAAAGGTTGTGGTTAACCTAGAAATGGAAGAATCTGGGGAAGAAAGGGACTCTAGGGCGTAGTAGTTCTTGGGTCTTTATACTATTGTTGGGTTATGATCACTTAGCCATAATTCTCTAAAAATGTCCGTAAAAATGATACACTTAGGTGAATTTATGATGGGAAAGCCTGTGAAAGGGGTTGAATGATCATAGTTTGGCCTGGGGATTGGGATTTTTGCATAATTTAGGTATTTCAGGCAAGCTAATTTGATTGTAGTTGTTGTGTATTTTTTTCAAGACTAAGAACAAGCAAAGGATTCAAAAAATGGGAAGGCTCTGGTTCAATAGATCTTTGAGCAATTTGAGGTAGGTGATGGTTGTTATTTTCTCAATATGCATTATGTGTTCATATACTACTGCTTAGTATTATATGAGTTGCATGCTTAGGGAATGGTTTATGAGTGTCTAATAATCCGATTATCAGTATTGTGAAATGAATTAGTTGTTGTTTCTTGTTGGTTTTACAAGTGTGTTGTTGTCAATTGTTGTTGACTATCGTATTTCTGTGTGGCATTCGGTTGGCTCGGGTACCATGCTTGGTATAGGTTACATATTGGTTGGCTCGTGTACCATGCCTGGTACAAGATACTATTCGGTTGGCTTGGGTACCACGCATGGTACGGGAATTCCCAATGGTTGGCTCGAGTACCATGCCTGGTACGAGTTTGCTTTACTTTCATTGGTTGTGTTGGTATATCACTGATGGCTCGGGCCCCCCGGAAGGAGGACTTCTTCGCCTTCTACCTAAGCTATGCAGGAAAGGACCAAAGCTAATCCCAGGGAATAGTGAAGCTTCACAAGGTTTTTATGTCAAGGTGCAGGTAGTCCGCATCTTCACAAATATGTCAATTTCACCGAGCCTCTCTCCGAGACAATGCCCAGATCATTACGCCTTTCTTTCGATGGTTCCATGAATGGACCGGGTTGTATTCTTGAAATATGATTCTATAAATGGTCTATAAGAGGCCGCATGATTATAATTAATTGTGAGGTTAGTCTTAGTATAGGCCGGGATTGCATGTCAACAATTAGGTGGTGTTAGGGGGATCCCGAGGTGGGTCAAGTCTATGTGGAAAGGTTATATATGTTGTTGTCTTTGAGTGTGTCAATTGGTTACATGTGGTTGATAAGCTAAGGAAGAGACTTGTCATCTAGTTATATTGTTGGCTTGCTTACATGTTTACTGTACTTTTTTCAGCTTTAGTTTATTGTGCATATCTTGTTTATTTGGAGCTGGCCGATGATCCTACTAGTACACAATGGTTGTGTACTGATTTTGCACTTGCATTACTTTTTTTGAGTATATGCAATCTTTTGATGGCTGACACGCGACCTCACTTGTAGTCCCAGCATTTCTAGATATGAAGGGTGAGCTGCTTCGGTCGAGCTACTTTGGTTTCTTCTTTTAGTTGTAACCCACTTATTCGGGCTTAAACTCTCTTTTGTTTTTTGGGGTTTCATCACCGTATTTTAAACTTGGTAGATGTTTTGGTATGATGACCTTCAGGTTCTAGGGAAGATTTTTTTGTAGATTATTATTGTGATAGTATTTGAGATTGTGAATGTCAGTTTACTTTATGCACACAAGTTTTGAGCTATTAGATTTGCAAAGTGTTGGGTTGCTATTGGTTCGCACACCCAAAGGTATTAGGTGGGTGACACTCACGGTGGTCTGGGTAATGACAAAGATGGTATCATAGCCCTAGGTTCATTGATATCACAATACCAAAATGGGTCTAGTGGAGTCTTGCAGAATGGTACGGAGACGAATGTACTTTTCTTTGAGAGGCTATAGGACTTTAGGAAAACTATCTCTTCTTTCTTCCTTCATTCTATAACTTGATTCCAATTGGTATATGGTGATACAAATTGGTATATAACTCTTTCACTATTATGTTCATGGATGGTTAATACGAGGAACAATGGAGCGAGAGCAGCGGGCCCGACTGTCAGAGACAGAGGAAGGGGCAGAGGCAGGGGCCGAGGTAGAGTAGCAACCACCAGGGGTTAGATCAGGCAGCTACAGGAGCACTTGAGGAGACCCCACCCCTATACTAGGATCAGGTTGAGGAGTAAGTTGAGGTTGTTGTTGACGAGGGTGCAGAGCAGGCAGAGGCAGCACAGGCCAGAGGTGAAGGCCTTTCCCCTATGACACCCGAGTATTTCAGTAGGTAAGGAGTTTTCTGAGTGGACTGGTTGGTGCGGGAGCCAACCCCGTGTGTATTATAGATAAGGCTTTAGGCACTTAACTGGCGGTTACTACAACTCCTAGGATGGATTCAACATCGGGCACAAATAACTTCTTCAGGCCAATGCTAGGTCCGATTATAACAGGGAATAAGTACAAGATGTTTACCAAGTTTCTTAAGCTGAAATCTCTTACGTTTTAGGGTACTGAGAAGGAAGATTCTTATGAGTTCATATTGGATTATTATGAGAGGCTGCACAAGCTGGCCATTGTGCAACCACATGGGGTTGAGTTCTTTACTTTTTAGCTTCATGGTGATGCTAAGCAATGGTGGAGGTCTCATGTGGAATATCGACTATTGACCTTGCCTCCACTGACTTGGGAGAAGTTTCATGCTCTTTTCTTAGAGAAGTATGTGCCCCGTACCTTAAAGGATCGCAAGAAGGATGAGTTCCTGGCTCTAGAACAGGGTGGAATCTCAGTCTCTGCTTTTGTGGCCAAGTTTCATGTCTTGTCTTATTTTTCTACTCAGTTATAGGGTTTAGAGGAGGAGAGGATTCGACAATTTGTGAAGGGCTTGAATACTGAATTGTAGGTGTTGTCAGTGCACATAACTTCAGCAAGAAAGAGCTTCAATGAGGTCATAGAGTATGTTTAGAAGTTAGAAGGGGTCAAGCAGGTTGGGCAAGCTAAAGTGTTAGCCAAAACTCCCGAAATGATGGAAACTTCAGTGGTTCATACTCCAGGGGCCACAATCAGTAGGTATACTCTGCCCGTCATATTTAGTTAGCTCCACTAGCTGCTACAGGTGGTCGTCTTGGAGATAATCAGTAGTTTTCAGCTCCTAGAGGCCAGGGATCTTCTTACACATCTACGAGAAGGCCAACACATGATCATAGATATTTCCATTATGGTGATCTGGGCCACTTTAATAGGTAGTTCCCTCATAGATAGACTGGTAATCAGGCTCAATCGTAGTCTAAGGTTATGATTCCAGCAGGTAGAGGTGGCTATGCTAGAGGTCGTCCACAGGGTAGGTGAGGTAACTTTCATGGAGGTCAGGAAGACAGAGGTAATGGCGGCACGGGCAAGGGTGCGGTGCACCCAGCTAAGAAAGTTGCTCAGATTGATGATCGGGCTCACTGTTATGCTTTCCCAAATAGGTCTAAGGCTGAGGCATCAGATGCGGTGATCACAGGTATAATTCTTTGTTTGTAATAGGATGGCTTCTATACTTTTTGACCCAGGTTCTACATACTCTTACTTTTCCGTGATTATGACTCATGTTTATCATACTTGTTGTGTGGTATTTCTGGGGTTGCAGACTTGGGTAGACTTCTGGATATGGTAGACTTTGATATTATTTCGGGCATGACCTGGTTGTCTCCTTATCATATTATATTGAATTGTAACACTAAGAACATGGCTCTAGAAATTCTAAGTAAGGATATAATAGAGTGGGAAGGTGTGTACAGTCATAAGCCGGGATCATATCATTTGTTCAAGCTAGGTGGGAGAGGGTGTTTGGCCTTCTTAGCTCATCTCAATTTTGGTTGTGTCAAAGTTTCAGGAGGTGTTTCCAATGAATTTGCCTTGTATGCCTCCAAATATGGACATTGATTTTTGTATTGACTTGGAGCCGGGCACTCTCCTAATTTCCATTTCTCCTTATCTTATGGCTCCGACAGAGTTGAGGGAACTTAAGAATCAGCTTCAGGAACTCTTAGACAAGGGTTTTATCCATCCCAGTGCTTCACCTTGGGGTGCTCCGTTGTTGTTTATGAAAAAGAAGGATGGTAGTATGCGGATGGGCATACACTACAGGCAGTTGAACAAGGTTACCATCTGAAATAAGTACCCTTTACCCCAAATAGATGATCTTTTTGACTAGTTAGAAGGTGCATATGTGTTTTCAAAAATTGACTTAAGGTCAGGGTATAATCGATTAAAGATTAGACTCGAGGACATTCCTAAGAATGCTTTTTGAACTCGGTATGAGCATTATGAGTTCCTAGTGATGTTGTTTAGGTAGACCAATACGCCAGAAGCATTCATGAACTTGATGAATGGGGTGTTTAAGTCTTATTTGGATTCGTTCATCTTCGTGTTTATAGATGACATTTTGATCTGCTCCAAGAGTAGGGAAGAGTTTGTTGAACATCTCCGTATTGTGTTGGATATTTTGAAGCACCAGAAAATGTATGTGAAATTTTCTATGTGTGAATTTTGGTTGACTTTAATCACCTTCTTAGGGCATGTGGTATCAGAAAAGGGGGTAATGGTAGATCCCCAGAAGATTGAGGCAGTCAAAAGTTGGGTCCGGCCGAGCTCTGTGAATGAGGTGAGGAGTTTTGTGGGGTTTGCAGGTTACTACCATAGATTTGTCAAGGATTTTATGTCCATCACTACTCACTTGACAAGGTTGACTCAGAAAGGGGTACCATTTGTATGGTCTAACACGTGTTAGGAGAGCTTCCAAAATCTCAAGACACTTCTTACCACAACTCACATCCTCTCATTACTGGTTGAAGGTAAGGATTTTATTATATATTGTGATGCTTCACATTTGGGTTTGGGTGCTATGTTAATGCAGGATAGGAATGTGATAGCATATGCTTCTAGGCAGTTGAAGGTTCATGAGAAAAACTATCCAAACCATGACTTGGAGTTGGCAACAATGGTGTTTGCACTCAAAATTTTAATACACTATCTTTATGGTGTCAAGTGTGAGGTGTTCACCGATAATCACAGTCTGGAGAATGTATTTAATCAGAAGGACTTGAATCTAAGGCAGAGAAGTGGATAGAGTTAGTGAAAGACTATGATGTGGCTATCTAGTACAACCTGGGTAAGGCCAATGTGGTGGCAGACGCATTGAGCCAGAAGACAGCCAGCATGGGCAGTTTAACTTGTTTGGGGGTTTCCAAATGACCATTGGGAGGGAGCTTTAGGATTTGGAAGCTAAGTTCATGCACTTGGTTATCTCAGAATGGGATGGTATGTTGGCCATTATTGAGGTCAAATCCACATTTATAGAAAAAATAAAGTCCAAGCAATTTCAGGATGCACAGTTGAGCAAGCTTCGAAGCAGTGGAATATCCGAAAAGTCCAGCGATGCCGCTTTGGATGCTGGCGGGGTGATGAATTTCAGAGGAAGGATTTCATGGTGATGAGTCCAGGAATGCCACATTACAATTTTTTGAGAATTTCAGTATTAATCTGGGCATAACCATGATGTATAGGGACTTGCGGCAACTTTATTGGTGGCCGTGAATGAAAAGGGACATAGCTGATTTCGTATCCAAGTGTCATAATTGCCAACAGTTCAAGTATGAGCACCAAAGGCTTGCAAGACTACTTTAGAGGATGCCCATTCCCGAGTGGAAGTGGGAGAGGGTAGCCATGGATTTCATGGTATGTTTTCCCAAGACTTTAGGAAAGCATGACTCTATTTAGGTAATTTTGGACATATTGACCAAGTCAGTTCATTTCATTCTGGTCAGGATGGACTATAATTTGCAGTAGTTGGCTAAGATCTATGTTAAGGAGATCATTAGACTGCATGGGGTACCACTGTCCATCATTTCAGACAGGGGCATGCAGTTTACTTCTATGTTTTGAGGTAAGTTACATGAATAATTAGACACTCAACTCACTTTCAGTACAACTTTCTATCCTCAGATTGACGGTCAGTCAGAGAGGGCAATCCAAATGTTAGAAGACATGCTGAGAGCATGTGTGATTGACTTTGGGGGTCATTGGGACTAGTTCCTGCCATTGTGTGATTTCTCATACAATAATAGGTACCACTCCAGTATCGACATGGCACCATTTGAGGCATTGTATGGGAGGGGTTTTAGGTCACCTATAGAGTGGTTTGAGGTAGGTGATATGAAGCCTTTGGGTGTAGACTTGGTAAGGGAAGCACAGGGAAAAGTAAGGGGCATTCAGACCAAATTGCTAGTGGCCCAAAGCAGGCAGAAGGAATACGAGGATCGCAAGGTAAGAGACATGGATTTTTAGGTTGGTGAGCAAGTACTATTGAAAGTATCACCAATAAAGGGAGTTATGCATTTGAGTAAGAAGGCAAGCTCAGCCCTCAGTTTATCGATCCATTTAAGGTTCTCGAAATGGTAGGGCTACTGGCTTACATGTTAGCACTGCTGCCAAGTTTATTCAGTGTCCATCAAGTATTCCATGTATCCACAGACAGATATCCAGTCCAAGAGGACTATTCAGGTCCTAGAGGACATGCTTCGGGCATGTGTTCTTGACTTTAAGGGTTATTGGGATCAGTTTGTGTCTTTGGCCAAATTTGCTTATAATAATAGTTTTCATTCGAGCATCGGCATGGCACCTTTTGAGGCTTTGTATGGTAGGAATTACAAATCACCGATTGGTTGATTTTATGGCTTGGAGTCTAGGCCGTAGAGTATAGATTTGCTTTGAGATTCCTTAGAATGAGTCTGTGTAATTCAGGATAGACTTAGAGCAACCCAGAGTAGGCAGAAGAGCTACACTAATCATAGACTTTGTGCCTTGGAGTTAAGTGTTGGTGACTTGGTATTCCTTTGATTATCGCTTGTGAAGGGTGTGATGAGATTTGGTCAGTGGGGCAAGCTTAGCCCCAGGTTTATTGGGCCATTTGAGATTCTATAGAGGGTTGGTAGTGTTGCCTACATTTAATTTTGCCTTGGATGTTTTCAGCTGTGCATCAAGTTTTTCATGTCTCAATGTTGTGCCAGTATGTTCCAGAAGAATCTCATATGTTGCATTGGAATTCAATTCAGTTAGATGAGAGTTTATACTTCAATTATTCTAGCCAGAGATATCAAGAGAATGAGATCTAGCGATATTTCTGTTGTGAAAGTTCAGTGGAGGCATCGTACAGTCGAGGAGGCTACTTGGGAGACCAAGAGTGAGTTGCAATCTCAGCAGGTACTCCCTTCTTCTTGACTTTCTAGGACAAAAGTCTTTTTAGTAGTGGATGTTGTGATGACCCTTCCGATCAACTTCGTGTTTATGCTTTCCTTGTACTGTTAGAGTTATCCTGTAGTGGCCCTAAGTCATTTATGGCTTTCTGGGACCGGTAGTTTGGTACCCTGGTTGTTCATTTGGTCATTTTAGGCGTTTTCCTGCTTTAGAGCTTAAGCTTAGAATATCATTTACTTTTGTCAACATTCTTAGCTAACGTGCTCGGAATCAAATTCTGATAGTTTTGTTAGCTCTGGAGTGTTGAGTTTGGTCTAGTTAGACCTTCAGTTGAGGCCTAAGAACTTTTGGTTTGGGTTTTGGGTTGCTTTCCCTATTTCAGGCCCTTTGGAGTTGGAAGTGTAACTTAGGTCAGTTTCAATAATCAGAGAGTCAGATTCAAAATTCCATGATTCCATTAGCTCTAAAATGATGAGTTTGGGTTAGGTAGATGGTTGGTTCGGGTCTCGAGTGTGTCGAGATCATTTTAATGTTTGGTTGCTAATTGTTAGTGTTGACTTGTGTCAATATTTCTCCGAAATAACCTCGTATGGTAGTTTCATCGATTCTATTGAGTCCAGAACATTATTTCAACTTTGTTATCATTATTGGTTTTTGAGTATCGGTTTCTGAATGTGCCCAGAATTCCCCGTAATATTCTAGATATGTTGCAGGTTTTTCCTATTGCATGTGCAGGCCTCAGGCCTTAATCGTGATTGCAATCCTCTTTCCTCACGACCGCGATGAAGCACATGGTTCCTTGTTCTTCGCAATCGCGATGTCCCTTGTCGTGACTGCGATGAGGCCTTCTCTCCTATATTCTTCATGACCGTATGGCTAGTCCTCGCGATCGCGATGGTCTAGCTATGTGGTCCTCGCGACTGCGAGGGGTCCCTTCACGATCGCGATGAAGGACCCCTGGGCAGTATAAATACTTTTCCCTTTATTTTTCCAACCTTTGTTCTTCAACTTTCTCAACACTAAAACACCAAATGCTCCCTGTTATTGCTCTAATCAGTTCAAGCTTGGGGAATTCAATTATTCCGTCAATAAATCTTGCACCCTCGATTATTTGGTAAGTCCTCTTCTTCCCCAAGTTGTCTCTTCTTCTATGGTTGAAAACTCCATTTTTGTTACTTCTTGGAGCAAGGATATTACTTGTAGATTTTGCTTTTATTGTGATTGTATGCTCTGTGGGGTTTGTTGACTTCGTTCCTTGGTGCGTTTTCTCGTTGTGGTAAGTGTTTCTTGCCCACTTTTTTATTTCCATTCCTTAAATTTCCCTCTTTGATGTCTTGACTTGTAGCGGCCGTTTTAGCTTGTTTTCTGGCCAAATTCCTTTGATTTTTGGGCATGTACTCCCATGGTCATTGTGATCATTTTTTCCACTTTCATTTTTTGGCTTTGGGTTGCGAGGCCCACGGGCCCATTGGTGACCCGAATTTTGTCCCGGCTGTTATTATAGCGATATGGGTATCGTTAGTCTCCTTTTATTGTGTTATTTATGATTATGATAGTTTGATTGTCATTTGGAATTTCTCGGTGTGATTCAAGTGTGGATATCATCATCCCAGTAGCTTCTCATCGGACGACAGGTACGTTACGATCTAAACTACATAGACCTAGCATATATAGGATAAAATTGCATTAATGGGCATCCATGAGTTGGGTTTACTAGCTTGGTACCACAGACCTTTACTGGTTCTTCATGTTCATTTCGTTTCCATCCTCTGATGTTTATAGTATTTGTTCTATACGCCATTAATACCCTTGTGGTCCTGTGTGGACTTATATTGACTCTGAAATATAGATGGTGGGATATTAGGAATTTCTGTGAGTCTTGAACATTGTTATTATTGTTATCGAGCTGGTTATCCGTGTTGTAGAATGATTGGAGCCTGTACAGGGCTGATAGGTTGATTATGAGCCCTTCGGCTACTGTTTGTGATTGAGCATGCCATTATCATGCATATAAAAGGATTTCTTCATGACTTTTACTACGGTTTTGGCTTCGGGCCTACTATTAATTATTTCTAAATCTTGGATTGCTCGTGGGGCCCGTTTTTGGTAAAAATGATTATGAAATGAATTGGTACTACCCAATGGATCCTCTTGGGGTAAGAAAAGTTAAAAGAGAGAGTTGTCACAGTTTTTCCTACTATTTATTAGACCCGGTTGAACCGAGGTGCTAGACTGACTCTCTTATTGATGAGAAATGATATTAGACTCGGTAAGGCCAATCATCAGACTTGATTTACTATTTTTTTAGACTCGGATATACCTAGTCTCCTTTGAAGGGGGTTTATGAGACTTTTTTCATTGATTTAAACCTGGATAGAATTCAGACATGCATTTTGGGCATTTGATTACTAGTTGGGATCCAGTGGCACTCAGGATTGATATTTTGAGGTTTGAGTGTCATACGTGGTCTACGAGTAGACCTCCATGGACCTTGTCATTGCGGTCCAAGTGCTACGTGCATAAGGGTGACTAGAGGGAGGGGTGTACGGCAGAGTAGAGGTACTCGGATGAATTCCTTCCATGGATCCCGCCTTTATTGGACCTTTGGGACACTGGAGGGGGTAACATACAACACTGCTATTACACTTAGTTCGGCATATCATATCATATCATATCATATCATTCATTTGTGTGAGGTTCCACCCTTGTCTGATGTTTGTTGAGTGTACGCTCCGGTAGTATAGGATGCCGGAGGGTTTGTCTTCACATTCTTGTGTTCCTCAGGTGTATGGGCGCCCGTGGGACTGTAGTTAGACTTATTGTTACTATTTTTTGCGGTATTGGTTCCTATCATGGCTTCTTATGAGATTGAAAATTGTTAAGGTTGTTCATGGGCTTCCCATTGTTAGATTCTTGACTTGAGATTAGTATGCCTACTTGGTTTATTGCATTTTGTTTTCGAGCAGGATTATCGTCATGCTTCTTTTCCTTCTCAATTCATTGAGGTTGCCAGTATACCACCTACTTTCTATATCTTTCTTTTTATACTTGTTATTGCGAGGATCCCGGGTACGTGTTTCTGTCTTTCACCTATGATATGTATTCTTGTAGCTATCCATGTGTATTGTTCTTGCTTGTATTCCTTTTGTGCTAGCTTTGATGTGCTTCTTCGTTGTTTCAGTGACTACTTACTTCTATTCTATTCATTACTACTCTTTTATCTTATATGTGACAAGTCGGCCTATGATACCTACTAGGTACCAGTTTCATTATAATTGGTGCTCATACTACACTCTGCATCTTCTGGTGCAGATCCTAGTGTGGGCGATCACCATTAGATCGTTGGAGACTCGTTCGAGGAGCTGTTTTGGTGATACTTCTGACTGAGGGCGAGCTTTTGGCGACCGAAGTTTAGCTTTAGTTATCTTTTGTATTATGTACTCTGTTACTACTCGGAGAAATTTGTGTATGTATTATTTTGGATCCTTTGTACTCCTTATATATAGTTCTAGCTCTATACTATGGTAAGTAATAATATTATCTTTTTAACTTATATATATGTTTATATAAACATGATTAAATAATATTAATTATATTACTTTATTATGTTAAATTTATTTTGGTTGCAGGAGAAGGACTTGGGGTGCCCTTCGACTCAGGCTGAGCTCTTTAAGAAAGGCCACATACGAGACAAAAAACATTAGTCAGATCCGGATGTATGGGTCGAGCAGAGGGCTCAAAACGCCTATGTAAGTTTCAAAGTTTAAATATAATAAAGTACTAACATATATATAGTTTTATATATATATATATATATATATATATATATATATATTATAATTAGTTTTCAACTTTAGGAATGATTTTTTGAACTAGAATTAGATTGCTTCTTTAATTTGGAATTATGTTCTTGAATTAGATTATTGACTTGAGTTTGGGAACTTTGAAATAGGTTGTTGAATTAGTTTTGAGTTTTGTTTTAGAATCTTGAATTAGTATTTAACTTTAACCTTTTGAATTAGGTTCTTGAATCTTAGATTTTTTAAGTTAAGTTTGTTAGTTTTTAGTTAAGAATTAGTTTTTAACTTTATGAATGATTTTTTGACCTAGAATTAGGTTGGTTCTTGAATTTGGAATTATGTTCTTGAATTAGATTATTGACTTGAATTTGAGAACTTTGAATTTGAAATAGGTTGTTGAATTAGTTTTGAGTTTTGTTTTAGAATCTTGAATTAGTATTTAACTTTAACCTTTTGAATTAGGTTCTTGAAACTTACTTTTTTTAAGTTAAGTTTGTTAGTTTTGAGTTAAGAATTAGTTTTCAACTTTAGGAATGATTTTTTAAACTAGAATTAGGTTGGTTCTTGAATTTGGAATTATGTTCTTGAATTAGATTATTGACTTGAATTTTGGAACTTTAAATTTGAAATAGGTTGTTGAAATAGTTTTGAGTTTTGTTTTAGAATCTTGAAATAGTGTATATATATATTGTCACGACCTAACCCGTCGTGAGCGGCACCCACCCAACCTCCGGATGAGCGAACCAATAGAGTTCCACCCTTGCCTAGACTAACAGCCTAAAACCAACAAGCAATAAAGTAAACTAGCAATGAATATAAGATCAACTACTCAAAAACTTATCATAATTAATTATCTGCGAAAAATCTCACCTAGGAACTGAAAGTCATAGTACCAAACATCAATACCAAATCGAGAGTATGTGTACGCAACCCCAAACAAAATAAGAAATAGTTTTTAAGTCCGGACAAATGGACTAAAACTCTAATTATAAACCCAAGGTAGCTCAAATCGATAGCTCACCCTTGAAGATAAAAAACGTCGGTGCTAAATCTGAGGTCTCGTCTCAGCTGCAGGACGATTTTCTGTACTTACCAAAAGAAAGACAAGTGCAGTATCACTACACCACCACTGTGTACAGGTAGGATCATCAGCCAGTATTCAAGAAAATAGTATATAAATAGTACGCAAAATCCAGTAACAAGTATGGCAACATGCAACAAATATCACAGGCATCTCTATACTACAGGTCTCTACCTAGCTTGTTACCGCATGAATCCATCTCTTACAGTTCTATTCCACCAAAACGAAAAACCATAACCACACCTTACCGTCTAGCCCGGACCAACCCTGGAATCCCCTCTAGACAATACTACAAGTAGTGATTTACCCGGCCTAAACCAAGACCAACTCAACAGTCATACAACAGTTCCCCGCCACTAAAGGACCAACAATGAATAGCACTTTTCAATAACAACCCGGTCCACTCACGGAACCAATACCAAGTATCACATTTTTAATAAAATAACCCGGTCCTAAAATAGTGCAAGATGCAATAAAGTAAACCCGTACCAGGCGTGGTACCCATGCCTACAGAATGTAATACCAGTACCAGGTGTGGTACCTATGCGAACCATGTGATATACCCGTACCAGGCATGGTACCCGAGCCAACCAAATGTCAACAACAGTCAATAGATTAATTCACACCCCTTGTAAAGCCAACAAGTAAAAGCCATTCAAACATAGACTGTAAAACGAACATAGACATTCCACACAAATCCCCTAAGCAATGTAATGCACAAAATTTCTTAGACAATGAGTACAATTAATATACACATTCGCAGAAATACGAAAGCCATCACCTACCTCAAAATGTTCCAAACTCTATTCAACCCGAGCTTTCCCGTATTCCGGATTCCTCTCGGGTTCTTGGTCTAAAAATAACACATAATACATACAATTAACACACAAGCATGTACATTACCCGGATTATACCAAATCCCCAAACCCCAGGCCACCCATGATCATTCCACCCTTTTTCCCGGGCTTTCCACCATTAATTCTCGTAGTCTTATCATTTTTTTATGGACAAAATAGGAAATTAAACAGCCTATGATTATTTTAACGTACTTAAATCAACCCCAAAGAACATACATGTTTGGAACCCCATTCTTCCCTGAATTCCATCATCCCTAGGTCATTCCAACCTTTCCCCAATTTCCATCCTAGCAATTTTACCGCATAGGAAACGTATTACAAAGTGTGGGGAACGAAAACCTTACCTTTGGAATGATTTTTGGTGGAGGAATGAAGAAAATTTCCTGAAATTCTCCTAGCCCTTCCCCCTAAACAAACTTGTGAAAATCTGATATTTTGAGAGTTGTTTCTGCATTAAAAACCCGTTGTCCCAGCGGTCCTGCTATAGCGGTCATCTGCTGCTATAGCGGTCTTAAGTGAGTTGACCGCCCCTTGACCGCCGCTATAGCGGTAATTTCTACTGCTATAGTGGTGGACGCTATCGCGCATGACAGTGCTCATCACGGACAAATATTTTGGAACTCTGCCAGTTTTTTCCATCTCATAACACACTTGATTCCCCCGACGTCCCAAAACAACCCCTTCAAGTCAAACGCGATTTCGAAAGTTCTACATACCCAAATGCGATTCTAAAAAGTCCCCTGGAATCCTTTATGTCTTGGCTACGCAGAAAACTAGCTCACTCCAAGACACCTAAATCCATCTTTACCCAGATTTACCTAGACTCTACCTCGCTCCAAAACCGGTCGAGGCTAGCCTAGCCCAGAATTTCAAACTCCCAATACGGAGTTTTCTAACTCTAAAACTTGGCACGATTGGTCTACACATAACGGTGGACCTGGTCGTTAAAATAGATGCCAATTTACCCATAGTTCATCCTCTAATGATCAAACTCAAAATTACGGAAATAAAAGAAAGGAAGTGTAGTACCTGAATCCTTAAACATTTAAGGGTACTTATCTCGCATGTCCTTCTCAGTTTCCCAAGTGGCTTCCTCAATCGAACGATGCTTCCACTGAAACTTCACCATGTCAATCACCTTTGTCCTCAACCTACGGACATCCTGAGCAAAACTTACAATCGGTTGCTCCTCATAACGAAGATCTTTATCAAAAAGTACTTCATCCCACTTGATGATGTAGTCCCCATCCCCATGGTATCGCTTGAGCATGGATACATGGAATACCAGATGGATGCCCGACAAACTAGGTGGCAGTGCTAACTTGTAATCCACTTGCCCCAAAATCTCAAAGACCTCAAACGGACTGATGAACCAAGGGTTATGCTTGCCCTTCTTACCAAACCACATAACGCTTTTCATTGGTGAAACTTTTAGCACTACTTGTTCACCAACCTGAAATTTCTTGTCCCGGACCTTACGATCTGCATACTCCTTCTGCCTGCTTTGAGCAGCCAACAACTTGTTCTGTATGCCCCTAACTTTTTCCTGTGCTTCCTTCACTAAGTCTACACCCAAAGGCTTCACATCACCTTCCTCAAACCACCCAACCAGTGATCTGTAGTTTGTCCCATACAGGGCCTCGAACGGTGCCATATTAATACTGGAGTGGTAGCTATTATTGTACGAGAATTCGCACAACGGTAGAAATTTGTCCCAATGACCACCGAAGTCCATTACACATGCTCTCAGCATGTCCTTCAATACCTGAATCATCCTCTCCGACTGACCATCAGCCTGAGGATGAAAGGTTGTGCTAAAGGTGAGTTGTGTACCCAACTCTTCATGTAACTTTCCCCAGAACTTAAAAGTAAACTGAGTACCCCTGTCTGAAATGATGGACAGTGGTACCCCATGCAGTCTTACAATATCCTTCACGTAGATCTTGACCAACTGCTGTAAATTGTAATCTACCCTGACCGAAATGAAATGAGAGGATTTGGTCAGCCTGTCAACAATGACCCAAATTGAGTCATACTTCCCCAATGTCTTGGGAAGGCCCACCATGAAATCCATGGCTATCCTCTCCCACTTCCACTCTAGAATTAGCATCCTCTGAAGTAGTCCTGCAGGTCTCTGATGTTCATCGCTTTCTTCGCTCCGCGAATGAGAGAGAAAGTCAGAGGAAAAAACACGTTCTCTCATTGCAAGATTCAAAAGTGGAGAACGCATAGCATTCTATTGGTACATATGATCAAACGTAAAGCAGCGCTCTCTTGGCAGAGTTTTAGGCGGCAAGAGACTTTAGGGCTTGTTGGAGCTTCTGATCATAACAAATCGAAGTCGAAAATGGATCAACGTAGCTTGCCTGCCAAGCCGATAGGCGAAGGGCTGAAGGATGGAATGTGCAAAGTAGATATTTTACCTACTGGCAATCCTGACACTTGGTCACAAAATCAACTATGTCCCTTTTCATCCTGGGCCACCAGTAATGCTGCCTCAAGTTCCTGTACATTTTTGTTACACCCGGATGGATCGAGTACCGTGAACCATGCGCTTCTGTCAGAATTTTTGGAATCATATCATCAACCCGAGGAGCACAAATCATCTCCCTGAAATACAATATGCCACCAGAGTCTAACATGACATCTCTAGAATCCCCGGATATCACTTTACTTCGTAACTTGCCCAGGTTCGGATCCTGAAACTGTTTTGCCTTTATTTCCTCTATGAAGGTTGCCTTGACCTCAATGCTGGCCAATAACCCTCCTTGGTCTGAGACACCCAAGTGCATGAACTTGGCCTCCACATCCCGAATCTCATTAGCCAATGGTCGTTCGAACGCCCCCAAACAAGCCAAACTACCCATGCTAACAGTTTTTTGGCTCAATGCGTCTGTTACCACATTAGTCTTACCCGGATGGTACTGAATGGTCACATCATAATATTTCAATAACTCCATCCACCTTCTCTGCCTCAGATTAAAATCCTTATGAGTGAAAACATGCTGCAGACTGCGATGATTAGTGAATACTTCACACTTGACACCATAAAGGTAGTGTCTCCAGATTTTCAAAGCAAAAACCATGGGTTCCAACTCTAAATCGTGAGTGGGGTAATTCCTCTCATGCACCTTCAACTGCCTGGATGCATAGGCTATCACATTCCTATTCTGCATCAACACAATACCCAAACCAGAATGTGAAGCATCACAGTAAACAATAAAGTCTTTACCTTCAACCGGCAAGGCCAATATAGAAGCCATGGTCAAAAGTGTCTTGAGCTTTCGAAAGATCTCCTCAAACTTGTCGGACCACACAAATGGTACCTTCTTCTGTGTCTGCCAGGTCAGGTGAGTAGCAATAGAAGAAAAATTCTTCACAAACCTCCGGTAGTACTTCGCGAGCCTCAATTTTCTGGGGATCCACAATCACCCCCTTTTCTGATACCACATGCCCCAAAAATTCCACAGAAGTTAACCAAATCTCATACTTAGTGAATTTTGCATAAAGCTTTTGGTGCCTCAAGATGTCCAGCACAATGCGAAGATGATTAGCATTCTCCTCCCTACTGTTAGAGTAGATCAATGTATCGTCAATTAACACGATAACAAAAGAATCCAAGTAGGACTTAAACACCCCATTCATTAAACTCGTGAATGCTGCCGGCGCATTGGTCAAACCAAACGACATTACTAGAAACTCGTAATGTCCATACCGAGTCTAAAAAGCAGTGTTTAGAATATCCTCAGGCCTAATTTTACACTGATGGTACCCCGACCTCAAGTCAATTTTCAAAAACACTGATGCACCCTGAAGCTGGTCAAACAAATCATCTATCCGAGGTAAAGGATACTTATTCCGGATGGTCACCTTGTTCAACTATCTGTAGTCTATGCACATCCTCATACTACCATCCTTCTTTTTCACAAACAAAATTGGAGCCCCCTAAGGTGAAGCACTGGGACGTATAAATCCTTTAGCTAGGAGTTCCTGCAGCTGACTCTTAAGTTCCCTTAACTCTGTCGGAGCCATTTTATACGGAGGAATAGAGATGGGACGAGTGCCTGGCTCAAAATCAATACAAAAATCTATATCCTTGTCCGGAGGCATACCAGGCAAATCCGCTGGAAACACTTCTATAAATTTAGACACCACCAAAACTGACTCAATAGAAGGGGACTCTACACTATCATCCCGGAGATGAGCCTAGAAGGCTAGACACCCCCTTCCCGCTAACTTCCTAGCTCAAACAAATCATATTATCTTAACTGGCTTAGGCCTGTATACACCTTCCCACGCTAGTCTATCCTTACCCCGAATTTCTAGAGTCACAGTTTTGGTGTTACTGTTTAACACAGCATGATACGGAGACAACCAGGTCATACCCAAGATAATATCAAAATCAGCCATATCCAGAATTACTAAATCTACCCAAGTACGTAGCCCCACAAATAGCACAGAACATTCACGATACACATGAGTCACAATCACCAACTCTCCAACTGGGGTAGATACATGGATAGGGGAATCAAGGATATCACAATTCAAATTCAGACCCAATGCAAAACTAACAAACACAAAAGAATATGTATATCCTGGGTCAAATAATACTGAGATCATTTTATCACAGACAAGAATAGTACATGTGATCACCGCATCTGAGGATTCCGCCTCAGTCCTTCCTGGAAAAGCACAGCAATGTGCCCGATCATCAATCCGGGGAACTTCCAGGGCTGGATGCACCACTAACCTGCCTGCGTTGCCATTCCCTAAGTCTCTTCGGCCTCCCTTGAAATTACCTCACCCACCCTGTGGACGACACCTAGCATTACTACCTCTGCCTGCCAGAACCACTGCTCTAGTTTGCTGCTGACCCTGATTACCTGCCTGCCTATGTGAACACTCCCTCTTGAAGTGGCCCAACTCACCACAATGGAAGCAACCACGGTCCAAAGTAGGCCTGCTAGCTGATGTATAAGATGCCCCCTGGCCTCTAGGAGCTGAAGACTGAGCTCCTTGAGAACCACCTGTAGTAGTTGGCAAAGCTGACTGAATAGGACAGGTCGAGTAAGCCTGATGATGCTGGCCCCTGGAGTATGAACCCCCAAAATTTCCCTCATTCCGGGGCTTTTTGGCTAAAGCCTTAGCCTGCCCCGCTTGCCTAACTCCCTCAATATTCTTCACATAGTCCACAACATCAGTAAAACCCTTCCCTAAAGAAGTCATATGCACTGACAGTACCTGCAAATAACTATTCGGACGCTTGATAAATAACCGACCCCTTTCCTCCTCCGAACCCAACATCTGTGTAGAAAAACGAGACAACACATGAAACATAGCCTCATAAGTTAAGACTGACATGCCACCCTGCTCCAAGTTCAGAAACTCATCCTTCTTCCGGTCCCTCAAAGTACGGGGAACGTACTTCTCTTAAAATAATGCATGAAACTGCTTCCAAGTTAGTGGAGGTAGGATAGATGAACGACACTAAACATGAGACCTCCACCACTGCTTGGCATTACCCTGCAGCTGAAAAGTGACAAACTCCACCGCATGATGACCTACAATCCCCAACTTGTGCAACTTATCATGGCAATCCAGGATGAACTCATGGGCATCCTCCTTGTCTGTACCCTGAAACATCGGAGGTTTCAGCTTAAGGAACTTAGTCAGTATCTCATGCTCATTACCTGTCATCATTGGGCCTAGCATTGGCCTGAGGAGATCATTTGTGCCCAAAGCTACATCCATCCTTGGCGCTGTAGTAACTGCTGGCTGAGTATCCAAGGCCTGATTTGCATAAGTTTCTAGTATGGCTCTAGCACCAACCAACCCACTCTGAATATCCCACGCCTGCTTAAAAGCTTCATGTGTCATAGTAGGAAGGCCTGCACCCCAACTGGTGTAGCCTCCTCTTGAGTTCCTTCATCTTCCACAATCACTTCCACTTCTTTTGCAACAAGATCCTGAGGTGGGGGAGGGGTTACCTCACGTGCAACTGTACCAGCTTGAGCTCCACCCCTAGCGGGTGCAGCTCAAGCTCGTCCCCTGCCCCTTCCCCTACCTCTGCCTCGAACTGTCGGGGCCGCTACTGAGACCACTGGCCTTGCTCCATTATTCCTTGTAGTAACCATCTGCGAACAGAAGAGTGAATGACATTAGATACCAATTCGTATCACCAGATACCAATTGGAATCGAGTTATAGCACAAAGGAAAAGAAGAAGAGATAGTTTTTTTTTCCTAAAGCCTTGTAGCCTCTCGAAGAAAAGTATTGATGTCTCCGCACTATTCCGCAAGACTCTACTAGACCTGTTTGGTATAATGAGATCAATGAACCTAGGCTCTGATACCATCTTTGTCACGACCTAACCTATCGTGAGTGGCACCCACCCAACCCCCGGATGAGCGAACCTATAGAGTTCCACCCTTGCCTAGACTAATAGCCTAAAACCAGCAAGCATCAAAGGAAACTAGCAATGAAAATAAGATCAACTAATCAAAAACTTATCATAATTAATAATCTGCGGAAAATTCCACCTAGGAACTGAAAGTCATCATACCAAAAATCAATACCAAATCTAGAGTATGGGGATGTAACCCCAAATAAAATAATAAATAGTTTTTAAGTCCGGAAAAATGTACTAAAACTCTAATTATAATCCCAAGGTAGCTCGAATCGATAACTCACCCTTGAAGATCGGAAATGTCAGTGCTAAATTTGAGGTCTCCTCTCAGCCGATGGAAGATTTCCTGTACTCACCAAAAGAAAGACAAGTGCAGTATCAGTACACCACCACTGTGTACTGGTAGGATCATCAGTCTGTATTTAAGAAAATAGTATACAAATAGTACGCAAACTCCAGTAAAAAGTATGGCAAACATGCAACAAATATCACAGGCATCTCTAGACTACAGGTCTCTACCTAGATTGTTAAAGTATGAATCCATCTCTTACAGTTCTATTCCACCAACAAGAAAAACCATAACCACACCTTACCGTCTATCCCGGACCCACCCTGGAATCCCCTCTAGATAATACTACAACTAGTGTTTTACCCGGCCTAAACCAAGACCAACTCAACAGTCATACAACAGTTCCCGGCCACTCAAGGACCACCAATCAATAGCACTTTTCAATAATAACCCGGTCCACTCATAAAACCAATACCAAGTATCACATTGAATAAAACAACCTGATCCTCTCACTGAACCAATATCAACCAATGCAATACAATGGTCAAGAAACAGTGCAAGATGCAATAAAGTAAACCCATACCTGGCGTGATACCCGTGCCAACCAAATGTTATACTCGTACTAGGTGTGGTACCCGTGCCAACCATGTGATATACCCGTGCTAGGCATGGTACCCGAGCCAACCGAATGTAAATAACAATAGTCAATAGATGAATGCACACCCCTTGTAAAGCCAACAAGTAAAAGCCATTCAAACAGAGACTGTAAACTGAACATAGACATTCCACACAAATCCCCTAAGCAATGTAATGCAGATAATTACTTAGATAATGAGTACAATGAATATACACATTCGCAAAATACAAAAACCATCACCTACCTAGAAATGTTCCAAGCTGTATTCAACCCGAGCTTTCCTGTGTTCCGGATTCCTCTCGCGTTCTTGATCTAAAAATAACACATAATACATACAATTAACAAATAGGCCTGTACACTACCCGGATTATACAAAATCCCCAAACCCCAAGCCACCCATGATCATTCCACCCTTTTTCCCAGGCTTTCCACTGTTAATTGTCCTAGTCTTATCATTTTTACTGACAAAATAGGAAATTAAACAACCTATGATCATTTTAATGTACTTAAATCAACCCCCAAGAACATACATGTTTGGAACCTCCTTCTTCCCCGAATTCCATCATCCCTAGGTCATTCCAACCTTTCTCAAATTTTCCTCCTAGCAATTCTACCATATAGGAAACATATTACAAAGTGTAGGGAAAGAAAACCTTACCTTATGAACGCTTTTTGGCGGAGGAATGAAGAAAACTGCCTGAAATTCGCCCATCCCTTCCCCCAAAACAAACTTGTCAAAATATGATGTTTTGAGAGATGTTTCTGCATTAAAAACTCGTTGACCCGCAATAGCATTCCCCTCTCCGCTATAGCGGTTATCTGCCGCTATAGCGGTATTAAGTGAGTTGATCCCCCCTTAACCGCCACTATAGCTGTAATTTCTACCGTTATAGCGGTGGCCTCTATTGCGCATGACAACACTTGTCATGGACAAAAAGTCCAGAACTCTGCCAGTTTTGGCCATTTCACAACACACTTGATTCCCCCAATGTCCCAGAATAACCCATTCACGTCAAACACGATTTCGGGAGTTCTACTTACATAAATACGATTCTGAAAAGTCCCCCGGACTGATTTATGTCTTGGCTACGCAAAAAACTAGCTCACTCAAAGACACCTAAATCCATTTTTACCTAGATTTACCTAGAGTCTACCTCACTCTGAAACCTGCCGAGGCTAGCCTAGCCCTGAATTTCAAACTCCCAAATTCAGAGTTTTCTAACACTAAAACTTGGCGCGATTGGTCTACCTATAACGACACACCCGATCATTAGATATATACTATTTATATATTATAATTTATATGTTTTTATATGCAGGATGAGTTTGGACGTGTTTTGTCTGAGTATAGCCAAACTCAGCAAGTTCTGGGCTTGCCGATCGAGTCTACAAACGAGGAAGCCACTCAAATATGGACTGAAAAAGTTGCAGGGGGCAGACAAAAGAGGAGATTCTATGGTCTAGGCTCGAGGAATGATTTGCGATTAATCCAGGCAGGACCGGATGGTATTGGATCCTCACGCCAGACTGAGGCGGTTGATGGGATCCAGCTTGCACATATGTCACAGCAGATCATAGATCTTACTAGGGCCTTGGAAGAATCCGAGAGAAAATAGACTGAGACCATTGATGATCTGTCCATGACCGTCCAGGCTCTTCGAGAAAAAATGTCATCCTTTGTCAGTCGTTGCTGTCATAGTATAGGTCTTACTCCTTCCTCTTCATCATCAAGTGATGACGTTACTGAGACTACTGGAAATGAGGGGAAGTTTGCGGATACTATCCCCCATTAGGATTGCCCCATCTCCTTCTATAGTTTGACACAATTTGACATTTTTTGACATTTTTTTAATGTTACTGAATACTTTATAGGTCCTTTTGGTGGAGCTTTTATGTGATTAGTAGATTTTTACTTTGTTTTTAGTTTGTTGTTGATGTTTTTATTGTTTTATGATTTGTAATTGTTGGTTTGGGCTGTATTGAATAGGTTTTTGAAATGACAGGTGGTGCATATTGAAAATACAGATTTTTGCTGCTGGAAAAAATGCAGAAAAGCAACGGACATCGTCTCTTTTGTCTATCACTTATTTGGAATTTTTTAAAAAATTTCCCAGAAAAAGCGATGGACAGTGTCGCTTTTCTGGAAAACATTTACCAAAAAAAGCGACGCTGTCTGTCGCTTTGTTCTTCAAGTTCAAGAACAAAGCGACGGCGTCCATCGCTTTTCTGGAAAAATGAAAAAAAAAATCGTTGCTTTTTACTTGGCGACGCAGTCCATCGCTCTAAAGAGACGTTGTCCGTCACTTTTGGAAAAGTGACAGGCCATTTTCCCACGATAGTGAGGCCGTAGCTTTTTCGTCGCTTTTGGCCAAAAAAGCGACGGCTAGCGTCGCTTTTGGCCATCTCTTTTTGGCCTTTTATTAGTAGTGATAGCAAGTTATAGGGATTGCGATCGGGTAGGTGGAGGTCGTCGTTAGTTATATACGGTCACGTAGAGGTAGAGGCCTCGGATGCTATGATTACAAGTACGAATTTTGTGTGCCGTCAGTCTGCTATTGTCTTATCTGACCTCGGATCTTTATGTTCATATGTATCTGCCTACTTGGTGCCTTGTTTGGGGTTAACTAGTGAGCCATTATTTGTGCATATTTTTGTTTTGGCCCTAGTAGGAGATTCTTTAGTAGTGGATCGGATTGTGAGATCCCGTTTGATATATGTTGGTGATTTGGATATGTGGGGTGATTTGATGATCCTTGACATGCTAGATTCTGATGTGATACTGGGTATGGACTGATTATCCCCTCACAATTCGATTTTGGATTATTATGCCAAGACCATTACCATAACCATGCCCGGTGTATCCCCGATGGTGTGCTAGGGTTCTGTCAGCGGAGCATCGTCTGGGATAATCTCTTGTCTTCAAGCTAGGAATTTGATTTCTCGTGGGTGTTTAGCTTATCTAGCATATGTTCGAGATGCTCGTGCTGACCCTTCATCTCTTGAGTCTGTTCCTATGGTTACTTCCTAGATGTGTTTCCTACCGACCTGCCAGGCCTTCCACCTGAGAGAGATATAGACCTTGCCATTAAGTTAGAGCCAATCACCAGGCTCATTTCTATTTCTCCTTACCGTATGGTTCCTGCTAAGTTGAGAGATCTTAAGGAGCAGCTCCAGGACTTGTTAGCTAAGGGGTTTATTAGACCGAGTGTGTCACATTGGGGTGCTCCTGTTCTGTTTGTTAAGAAGAAGGATGGGTTGATGCGGATGTGTATTGATTATCGATAGTTGAATAGGGTGACTGTGAATAATAAGTAATTAATGCCTCAGATTGATGACTTGTTTGATCAGCTTCAGGGTTCAGTCGTGTTTTTGAAGATTGATTTGAGGTCAGGCTACCACCAATTAAGGATTAGGGCGGAGGACATCCCTTAAAAAGCATTATGGACACATTATGGCCACTATAAGTTCCTGGTGATGTCTTTTGGGTTGACTAATGCCCTCACAATGTTCATAGATATGATGTATAGGGTGCTCAGCCCATATTTGAACTTGTTCGTGATAGTGTTCATAGACGACATCCTGATATAATCTCGGAGTAGAGAGGATCATGAGCAGCACTTGAGGATTATACTCCAAACTTTGAGAGTTCATCATCTTTATGTCAGTTCTCAAAGTGTGAGTTTTGGCTTGAGTCAGTTGGATTCCTAAGGCACGTGGCCTAAACCTACTACTCCTACTGAGGTTCGCAGCTTTGTTTGGTTAGCAGGTTGCTACAGATGGTTCGTTGAGGGATTCTTTTCCAAAGCAGCACCCCTGACTATGCTGACTAGGAAGGATATTCCATTTTAGTGGTCGTATCAGTGTGAGGATAGCTTCTAGAGTCTTAAGGCCTTATTGCCTTCAGCTCCAGTTTTAACCTTGTCGGTCGAGGGTTAGGGTTTCGCCATGTATTGTGATACTTCTGGGGTCGGTCTTGGTTATGTGTTGATGCAGCAAGGCCGAGTGATAGCATATGGATCGAGGTAGCTGAAGGTTCATGAGTGCAGCTACCCCACTCACGACTTGGAGTTGGCAGCGGCAGTCTTCACGCACAAGATCTGGAGGCACTACTTATATGTAGTTCATTGTGAGATATTCACCAACCACCAGAGTCTTCAGCACATTATGAGTCAGCGAGAGCTAAACTCGAGGCAAAAGCAATGGATTGAGCTACTGAAGAACTATGATTTCACTATTTTGTACCATCCGGGCAAGGCAAACATGGTAGAGGATGCCTTGAGTTAGAAAATGGTGAGTACGGGTAGCCTAGCTTCACTTTCAGTTGCTGAGAGACCATTGGACTTAGAAATTCAGTCCTTGGCTAGCCGTTTGTTTAGGCTTGATTTGTCGGATCATAGCAGAGTTCTTTCCAGTATGGAGGTTCATTCTACTCTAGTTGATCAGATTCAAACTCATAGTATGAGGATCAGAGTTTGTGTGACCTTCATGATCAGGAAGTTTGGGGTGAGGCCAGCCAGGCTATGTTGGGTTCTGATGGTGTTCTGAGGTTCGACAGTCGTCTTTGTATTCTGAGGGTTAAAGATTTAGTTCAGTTGATATTTAGTGAGGCGCATTGTTCTAGATATTCCATCCATCCTGGCGCATCGAAGATGTATAGAGACTTGAGACAGCTTTACTGGTTGAGTGGTATAAAGCGAGATATAGCAGAGTTCATATATTAGTGATTAGACTGTCAGCAGGTTAAGTTCGATCATATAATATCGGGTAGTTTGATGCAGAGGCTTCCCATTCCTGACTGGAAGTAGGCAGGGATTACTATGGACTTCATAGTTTGTTTGCCTCATACTTCTCATGGATTTGATTCCATCTGGGTGATTGTTAATAGGCTGACTAAGTAAGCCTATTTCTTTCCAATTCAGACTTCTTATAGTGCAGAGAGGTTAGCCATGATTTACCTTTGTGAGGTTGTTTGGTTGCATGGGGTCCCAACTTCTATCATTTCAGATAGCGACACTCAGTTCACATCTCAGTTCTGGAGAGCTATTCAGAGGGATTAGGGTACAGAGGTTCATCTTAATACTACTTTCCACCCTCAAACAAATAGCCCATCTGATAGGACTATTTAGGTCTTGGAGGACATACTTCGGGCCTGTGTTCATGACTTTGGCAGTTCTTGGGATCAGTTTATGCCTTTGGCTGAATTTGCTTATAATAATAGTTTTCATTCGAGCATTGACATATCACCTTTAGAGGCTTTGTATGGTAGGCATTATAGATAGCTGATGGTTAACTTGATGGCTTGGAGTCTAAGCTGCATAGTATAGATTTGCTTCGAGATTCCTTAGACCGAGTTCGTGTAAGTCAGGATAGACTTAGAGCTACCCAGAGTAGGCCGAATAGCTACACTGATCATAGACTTCATGCCTTGGAGTTGAGTGTTGGTGACTTGTTATTCCTTCGAGTATCGCCCGTTAAGGGCGTGATGAGATTTGGTTAGTGGGGCAATCTTAGCCCCAGGTTCATTGGGCCATTTAAGATTTTACAGAGGGTTGGTAGTGTTGCCTACATGTTAGCTTTGCCTCTGATATTTTCTGTTGTGCGTCCTATTTTTCATATCTCGATGTTGCACTGGTATGTTCCAGATGAGTCTCATGTGTTGCATTGGGATTCAGTTTAGTTAGATGAGAGTTTATCCTTTGTTGAGGAGCCGATAGCTATTCTTGCCAGAGATATCAAAAGATTGAGATCTAGAGAGATTCCAGTTGTAAAAGTTCTATGGAGGCATCATCTAGTCGAGGAGGCTAGTTGGGAGACCGAGAATGAGTTACAAGCTCAGCAGATACTCCCTTATTTTTGACTTTTAAAGAGAAAGTCTTTTTAGTAGTGGATGTTGTTATGACCCTTCCGGTAATCTTCGTGTTTATGCTTTCCTTGTACTGTTAGATCTTTCTTGTAGCGGTCCTAAGTCATTTATTTCTTGATGGGATCGGTAGTTCGGTGCCCTGGTCATTCATTTGGTTATTTTGGCTATTTGCCTGATTTAGAGCTTAAACTTAGAATATCATTGACTTTAGTCAACATTCTTATCTAACGTTCTTAGAATCGAATTCTGACATTTGCGTTAGCTCCAGAGCATTGAGTTTGGTCTATTTGGACCTTCAATTAAGGCCTGAGAACTTCCGGTGTGGGTTTTGGGTTGCTTTCTCAGTTTTCAGGCCATTTGGAGTTGGAAGTGTAACTTTTGTCAGCTTTCAATGATCACAACGTTTGATTTGAAATCCAACAATTCCATCAGCTCCAGAATGATGTGTTTGGGGTAGGTAGATAGTTTGTTTGGGTCCCGGGTTTGGCCGGGTCCTTTTGAATGTTTGGTTTCTTATTGGTTAGTATTGACTTGGGTCAATATTTCTCTGGAACGACCTCGTATGGATGTTTGGTCAATTCTGTTGAGTCTGGAATGTCGTTTCCACTCTATTAGCATTATTGGTTTGGGAGTATCGGTTTCTGATCGTGCCTAGAATACCCCGAAGAGTTCTAAAAATATTGCGGGTTTTTGTTGTTGTAGGTGCAGGCCTCAGGCCTTAATCGCGATCGCGAGCCTCCTTCCTCGCGATTGCGATGAAGCACCTTGTCCCTTGTTCTTCGCGATTGCGACATCCCTTGTCGTGACTATAATAAGGCCTTCTCTCCTCTGTTCTTCGCGACCGCGTGGTTTGTCCTCGTGATCGCGATGGTCTAGATAGCGTGGTCCTCGCGACCGCGAGGGGTCCCTTCGCGATCACGATGAAGGACCCCTGGGCAGTATAAATATATTTCCCTTGATTTTTCCAGCCATTGTTCTTCAACTTTCTCAAAACCAAAACACCAAATGCTTTCTGTTATTTCTCTAATCAATTCAAGCTTGGAGAATTCAATTATTCCATCAATAAATCTTGCACCCTCGATTATTTGGTAAGTCCTCTTCTTCCCAAAGTTGTCTCTTCTTCTATGTTGGAAAACTCCATTTTTGTTAATTCTTGGAGCATGGATATTACTTGTAGATTCTACTTTTATTGTGATTCCATGCTCCATGGGCTTTGCTGAATTCGTTCCTTGGTGCATTTTCTCTTTGTGTTAAGTTTTTCTTGCCCGATTTCCGATTTCCATACCCTAAATTTCCCTCCTTGATGTCTTGACTTGTAGGGGCCGTTTTATCTCATTTTTCTTGCCAAATTCCTTTGATTTTCTGGGCATGTACTCCCATGGTCATTGTGATCATTTTGTCCACTTTATTTTTTAGCTTCAGGTTGGGGGCCCATGGGAACCTGAATTTTGGCTTGGCTATTGTTATAGCGATATGGGTAACGTTAGTCTTATTTTAATATGTTATTTATGATTATGATAATATGATTATCATTTGGGGTTTCTCCGAGTGATTCGGGCTTGGATATCCTCATCCCAGTAGCTTGTCATTGGACGACAGGTAGTTTACAGTCTAAACTCCCTATATTTCTCATATATAGAATAAAATGTCATTTATGGGCATCCTTAGGTTTGGCTTACTAGCCTGGTACCACATACCTTGACCGTTTCTTCATGTTCGTTTCGTTTCCTTCCTCCGATGTATGTAGTATTTGTTTTATACGCCATTATCACCCTTGTGGTCCTGTATGGCCTTATATTGACTTTGGAACATAGATGGTGGGATATTGGGAATGTCCGTGAGTCAAGCTGGTTATCTGTGTTGTAGAACGATTGGAACATGTGCAGGGCTAATAGGTTTTTTATGAGCCGTTGGGCTACTTTTTGTGATTGAGCATGCCATTATCATGCATATAAAAGGATTTCTTCATGAATTTACCTACGATTTTGGCTTCGGGCCTACTATTAATAATTTCTAAATCTTGCATGGCCCGTGGCGTTCATTTTCGGTAAAAATGATTATGAAATGGTTTGGTACTACCCAATGGATCCTCTTGGGGTAAGAAAAGTTAAAAGAGAGAGGTGTCACAGTTTTTCCTACTATTTATTTGACCCGATTTAACCGAGGTGCTAGACTGACTCTGTTATTGATGAGAAATGATATTAGACTCGGTAAGGCCGAGCATCGGACTTGATTTACTATTATGTTAGACTAGGATATGCCCAAGCACCCGTGAAGGGGGTTTATGAGACTGATTTCATTGATTTAGACTTGGATAGAATTAAGGCTTGCATTTTGGGCATTTGAGTACTAGTTGGGATCCGGTTGCACTTCGGACTGATTGTCACGACCTAATTTCTCAGGTCATGATGGCACCTACAACCCCCCAATAGGCGAACCAATCCCCATAGACGGGAATGTTTAGTAATGGGCTACTACCTTACGAATTACGCACAACAAGAAAAAATAACCGGAAGGTGAATATGAAGATAAGACACGCGGAAGCAACAACCCAAAATATATATATACAAAGATACTACACCAACCCCAAGACCTGGTATCGATAGTACAAAAGCTTCTAATAGAATACAAGTGCTAGAAGTAACAAAATACAATATAACTTTGTCTCGGAAAGTACGAGGAGTAACAGTTCAACAGATGAGATATGGCTAAGCCACGACCATCAGGCGCTCACCCTAGTCTCGAATATCCAAAAGCTGCACGAGTCTCCAACGCGATCAACAGTGAAGGCTCAACTAATATTTGCACCAAAAAGTGCAGAAGTGTAGAATGAGCACCAAAACAACAGGTACTCAGTAGGCATCATTGGCCGACTGAGCGTATATAAGATATAAAAACAGTAAGTAGCAGATAGAGAGGAAGCAGTCACGGAAGCAATAGATAAAGCACAAGGAACTAGCATGGAAAATAGACATCCAAGGGACATAATAAAACAATGCTAGCACAGAAAACCAATATACACAGAACACAGGTGTAAGAAGAAGAACGCACCTGGGATCCTTACAACAATAGTATATATATAAAAGGAGAGAGTTTAGAAACCATGGCAGCATACCGCTAACCTCGAGTAAAAAGGAAAGTGGGAAGGAAACTTCACATACTCAAAAAGGGATCAATATACTAAAGGAACAGGAAAATGGGCCACCAGGGCCATGCAAGTTTAGGAAAAACCATCTATAGTGTCTCACAGCCAAAATCAAAGTAAAACATGCTGGGGAAAGCCTTTCTCATGGATGATATGCTCGCACACAAATATAAATTAGCCCAGCAACTCACAAACATTTCCTATCAGCCTTGCACAGGCCCAACAGCTACTCAGCAGACATAACCAGCCTAAAAGAATATCTCTATATTTGCGACTCGCGGACATTCCCAAATCACCCACCGTCTATTTTCTAGAGTCAACACAAGGCCACGCCAGACCACAACGGCGATATACAATACTACACAAATACTACCACGAGCGTATGCAATATATGGACAGAAAAGGCTGACAAGGTGTGGGGTACCAACCTATAACAACCCGCCCAAGGATGCTAATTAATGCAGTTATAGCCTATATACGTAGAGTCTAGGTAGGGAAAGCCATAACCTACCTGTAATCCAACGAATAACTATGGCGATGGTGTCGTCCAGGTTCGAACTACTCCGAGAAGCTCCAAATCACAAAACCACCATCAACACAATAATTTATATGTCAAAACAATACTAACGATACCCATAATTCTATAAACATATCCGAGTTGAAATTTGGGTCACAGATGGGCCCGTAGGCCCCGTAACCCGAAACCAAAAATGAAAAACACACATGTGTTCCTTACTATCCCAGGAGAACATGCTAAAAAAAAAGCAAAAATGGAAAATAATTGGCGCTCAAAACAGCCCGCTCAAGTCAAGAATTAAAGAAGGAATTTCCAAGAAATAAATTTGGAAATTATCCAAAAGATACTTACCACAACGAGAAGGCAAGCTAAGGAAGCGAAAGCTCCGAACCCACGATCATGCAAAGCTCAGGAGGGAAGATTCTTCAAGGAAATTCCAAGATTTAGAAAATGGAAACAATGGAGGAAAAGTAACTTTGGGAAGAAGAGGACTTACCAATTGTCAAAAAGAAATAGCTAAAATCTCCCAACTAAATGAACTCCCCAAGGCTATGAACTAATGGGAGCAATTTGGTAGAGAGGATTTTCAAGTTAGAGTGAGAAAGTTGGAGAGAAAGTGTTGGAAAAACGCAAGGACCAAAAATATGTAGATGTTGGTCGTTGGTCAGCGCTATCATGCTGAAGGAAACATCACAGACCAGTGCTATCGCTCTACAGGAGCGCTATCGCACTACAGGAGCGCGATCGCTGGGAAAAACACAGACCAGTACAATCGCGCTAAAGGAGCGTGATCGCGCTGAAGGGGAAATCACAGACCAGCGCAATCGCGCTAAGGGAGCGCGATCGCGCTGAAGGCGACCAGAATTAGAAAAACCAGCAACAGCAAAAAACTTCTACGGGGCATTTCGAGCACAATCGGAACCCGATAATCAAAAACCAATAGTGCTATTAGAGTGTAAATGACGTTCCTGACTCAACAGAATTGAATAAACTTCCAAGTGAGGTCGTTTTGGAAGAATGTTGACCCAAGTCAACACTAGCTAATGCCAACCAAACGCCGAAAGTGAGCCCGGCTCAACCAAAACCCAAACCAACCAACTCACTAACACAAACTTCACATTCAGAGCTAACGGCGCTGACGAAATTTCCATCTGAGGTCATCTTCTCTGAATGTTGACCAAAGTCAACCAAACAAGCCCAACTGACCTGAAAACACAGAATGAGAGAGAATTCCAAGTTGAAAAGCTCCTAGATCCAGACCAAAGGTTCGTCTAGACCAAAGTCCACTCTCCGAAACTATCAGAATTTGATTCCGAGCACGTTCACCCAGAATGTTGACTAAAATCAACAATTTCCAAAGTTAAAAGCTCTAAAACCAGGAATGGACAAAAAGACCAAACAAACAGCCTGGGCACCAAACTACTGGTCCCTGTAAGCCATAAATGACATGGGGCCACTACAGGAAAGCTCTAACGATACAAGAAAGGCAAACACACGTAAATGACCGGAGGGGTCATTACATCATCAACTACTAAAAAGACTTCCGTCCCCGAAAGTCAGGAAAGAAGGAAATACTAGAGATTTAAGAACAATGGATATGAAGCCCGCACTACTCTATCAGACAACCCGGGTAACCTCCTCGACTTGACGGCACCCAACAGAGAAGAACCAAAGAAGGCAACCAAGCCTAAACTTCTTACTAGCCAAGCTACATTCCAACCTCAATCTCCAAAACTCTAAGGATCTGCCAACCGAAACTGAACCCCGAGAATATCAACCGAAAACATCGATGCACACTGAAACCAGAGAAGCAAGGCGATCAACACACATAACTCGAGTCTTCGAGACCGTAACAAAGTTTAATAGAAAAGCCAATAACCAAAATTCTAACCCATGAACCCGCTAATCTGCAAAACCCTTTTATTTTGAAATAAATCCTTTTGCACCACAACAAAGACGCTGCCTACAAGTCAAACACTAAAACCATCCTCGAAGCATCAACTAAACACTGGAGACCCATAGTTCCCGCTCGTACTTTACCACGAGCGAAGTCACCCTTTATACTCAAGTTCTATCAAAGTCAAGTTATTGTCTACTAACTTTTGCCAACCAAGATAACAACACCTAGTAGGTCCTCAAAATCAGGAGTTATCTGACCCAACTGACCATCAAGAAATGGAAAAGCATTTTTGCTAACATCAAGAACGATGATAGAACCCAACTGAACAACCCATCTAAACCTGACTGAAGTTTTCACACCAAGGTAAGAAAAGCCATGTATGAACACCCTGTGTTGATGAAGAAACTTCCAAACTGTAGAATGAACCCAACTCCGCTGCACCGCGCCAAGTCTGAATCAACTGGAAGCGAATGAACCAAGGAAACCTTCCCAAAAAGACCCAAACAAAAACCAAAACCCTGAGAGGAGTGTGGTAAGCCTACCACGAAGTTCATAGCCATCCCCAAGCTCCAAACTCTAAGATGCACATGCTGCTACCCTGAATACTCAAACATCGTTCGGATTTAAAATTGCTTTCCAATTCTCAACTCAGGAAGGAGTCCACCATACCACGAATATCAAGTCAGGACACCCCATAGGCAAAGGAAAAAGGTGCCCGGGGTTCAAAGTTACCATCTAGCCATAGAAGTTTGCATATAATATCAACTCGCTCCTTTTGCTCAAATCAACCACTCTACCAGATCTACAAACCACTAACCATTTCGAAGAATATACCATACCACACTTCTAGTCCATACCGGCTGAGTCTAACCAATACAGGAACCCCATGTGAAAGATAACCATTGGAGAATTAATTAAATAATCTTTTAAGCTCTCGGTAAATGAAGACGGCCATAAACCTCAAAGTATCATTAGAACCCAAGAATAGGCTCGATAGTCTCAACTTGTAAAACCTAACCACGTATAATACATCATCACTAGTTCTGGAACTTTTGCCACTACATCTGTCAAACCAAGAAGGAAGAAACTTCTTAACATGAAGAGCACCGCTGAAATCAGGAATATCCAGCCTAAAATAGAGGTTAGCCAAGGACTAGGTACCCAAGGGCAACAGCCACATCCAAACTGAAGTAAAGAAGCTAAGTTGCCTGCACCCACTGCCTCCTGGCACTAGGATGCTGCAACCAAATAGAAACTGCCACGAACAATCCAATGAAACCTAGCCATGATTCTGAAACCAAATCCCAATTACCAACCAATGCTTCTGTCGAACCCGCGAGTAGACTCATATGCTGCCAATGAACCCATAGGAACCAAAGTCAGCTAGGCTTGCATAACAAGTTGCCAAAACCGTAGCTGCTACTGAAATCTCAAACCAATCAAAGGAAACCACTATAATCTTGAGATGGCCGAAAAAAATCACCAATACACAATCCCAAAGAAAACCTTCGTCATCACCTCAACCAACTACTAAAACCCAGACATACAAATAAGAAGTCATCTTCCTCCTTTTTTAACCCAACAAAACCTTTCCGTAGCATATACTGAACCTTACATACTCCTTTCTAAAAATAAGAACCTGGAGCCATTCCCTTAGCTCCAAAACTTACATTGTCAAAACTCAACAAAGAAGCAGAAAATAGGTTGGATGCTTGACTCACCCAGAATACTACAAATAGATCTCAACCATGAGGCTATGATCAAGACTTAGTCGAAAATGCTAAAACCAAACTCAATCACAATTCCACAAGCAAAGGCTCAACAAAAGGACTACGATCAAAATTCATTGTAACTGGAACCGGGGAAAATGATAAGACAACCCCACCAGACAAGAAACTGAGGGAGACTATGGGAACAACCCACATTTCTACAAACCTCCTAAACCAAACATATAAAGGGGGTTGATTCTAATCACCCAAAAACACAACCAAACTATACTCACTAGCATAACCAACATCTCCCATCTGAAGACAAAATCTAAGCTTTGGCACATCTACCAGTAAAACCAAACCAAAACAAGAACCTCTATCCATGCTAGATAATAGCCTAGGAAATAAACCATCTAGGACCGTTCAAAAGGGAAGACTCAGAACAAGTCTACAGCCATAGCAAAATAGGAACAAACCCAACAAAAATAGACTAACAAGAACTACCTACGAGCTACAACTCTTGGTAAAACACATCACAAGGCTAACTCATCCTCATCCACTACTAAAGAATAAACTACCAAGAAAACAACACATACATACTACAATCAGGAGATCAAACAACTAAACAAGTAGCAGGTAGGCATATAACCAATTAAACATCAGAAAGGATAGAATCGCATAGCGAGCAGGACCATCACAAGTCAAAGGAAGCAAAATCCTAACCTGAAGCAAAAGTATCAGGAACCTCTAACTCTGGCTCACCAAGTGGAGCATCAAGCTGAAAGGATCTAACTCTGGACTGAGTAGTCAAAACTAAAGGCAAAACCATCCCACGCCGAGGAAAAGATCTATAAGGGTGACCAATCTCTCCACAATCATAACAACCAGGCTGACTGGGATACATAATCTTGGGGCAATTCCTAGCAAAGTGCCCACGCTCACCACACCAAAAACAACCTCTACCAGATGAAGTCTAACGTGAAAATCTCACTAAACCTGATCGGCTATCACGGCCTACACCCTCTGAAGGAAAACCCTAAAAGATATAATCCAAGGCATGTCTACTCTACTCAACCTGCCCTACAAAACCACCGTCTGCAACCTGTGGAGCAACTGAAACTGGCTGGGTGGATAAAAAGTAATAGAACCTATCTCTGGTGGAGAATCCCTTACCTCAAGTCTGAAAACCTCAAGAATTGTCCTAGCGATGACGTTTCTTAGCACTACAATCATAAGCCTCACGTCATAAACCCTCGATAGCCCAAGCATGATCCACTACCTAAAGGAAGGTAGTCCCAACCATAACTAAATGCTCGGTCACCAAGCAAATTGGTGAAATCAAACCTCCGACAAAACTCTGAACCCTATCAAACTCTGAAAGAATAGTCCTAGCAGTACGCCTAACAATCTCATGAAAGCTCGCGTCATACTCCAATACCGATAGACAACCCTGCTGAAGAACTAATGTAGCAATAAATCCAATCGGAGGCTGGGCAGAAACCACACACCCTCTCTGGTGCGGTAAACCCTTACTCTGAAGTCTAAGCGTTGATGGAGGCACCGAAGAAACAGGCAAAGAAACCTCGACACCAACCACTGTCGAACTCATCTTAAGCATTCGCAAAGGAATGAAGCAACCAAAGTTTAGAAGTCAATAGAGCTAGAAACGCACGATAAGGAGCCAAGAAGATGAAACTCTTCCTAACAATGCCCTGTAGCCTCGCACAGATAAGATACGAATGTCATCGTACTGATCCGCGAGACTCTACTTAGACACTTACTTCTGTACCACAACACTGGTAAACCTAGAACTCTGATACCAAGCTGTCACGATCCAATTTCTTAGGTCATAATGGAACCTACAACCCCCCAGTAGGTGAACTGATCCCCGTAGCCCAAAACGGTTAGTAATGGGCTACTACCTAATCAATTACGCACAACAAGAAGAAATAAGTGAAAGCTGAATATGAAGATAAGGAATGCGAAATCAATAACCCAAAATATATATATACAAAGATAATACACCAACCCCAAGACTTGTTATCGAGAGTAAAGAAGCTTCTAATAGAATACAAGTGCTAGAAGTAATAAAATACAATATAACTTTCTCTCCGAAAGTACGAGGAGTAACAGCTTAACAGATGAGATATGGCCAAGCCCTGACTATCAGGCACTCACCCTAGTCTCGAATATCCAAAAAGATGCAGGAGTCTCCAATGCAATCAACGGTGAAGGCTCAACTAATATCTGCACCAAAAAGTGTACGAAGTGTAGTATAAGCACCAAAACAACGGGAACTTAGTAGGCATCATCGGCCGACTAAGCGCATATAAGATATAAAAATAGTAAGTAGCAGATAGCAAGGAAGCAGTCATGTAAGCAATAGAGAAAGCACAAGGAACTAGCACGAAAAATAGATATCCAAGGGTCATAAGCAAACAATGCTAGCACAGAAAACCATTATACACATAACGCAGGTGTAAGAAGAAGAACACACCTGGGATCCTTACAATAATAGTATATATAAAAGGAGAGAGTTTAGAAAATATGGCGGTATACCGGTAACCTCAAGTAAAACGGAAAGAGGGAAGGAAACTTCACATACTCAAGAAGGGACCAATATACTAAAGGAAAACATACAACGAATCCAACTTCAAAGATAATATAAATAGAGATCAACCTTGAAAATATCAAACTAGGATGGAACCATTAAACCACAATAATCAAGAGACACTACTAAATCCTCATAAGGATGGAACCAGAAACTCACACTCTGCTCAAAAGGCCACACAAAAGTGCCTCAATAAGATAGGAATCCCTAGCCCCCTCAATAATTAAATCCCATAACCGGAGCCTCAATAGGCTAATAACCGCTAAACCACCAGAACCCTAATCCATGACAAGATCTAAATAAATACAGGAGTAAATATAATCTACATATAGTCCCAACGGTCGCCCATACAATCGAAGAATGCAATCAAGTGAAAACAAACCCTTCGGCCGCCCATACAACCGAAGTGTACACTAAACATATAGCAAACAAGGGTGGAATCCAAGTGAAATATGCATGATGATGATATGATGGAACCGATAATAGTTACCCTGTATGCACCTCTTCCCAACACTTTTGTAGGAGGATCCATGGTGGGACATGCCTTTTATACCTCATCCTACACCATATACCCCTCCTCCGGTGCACCTGGCTCCTAGCCAGGCCCCAGAATGGAGGGCCCATGGAGGTCCCAGACCACATACAGTAACGAACGTGAAATATCTAACATGTCATCCGAAAACAAGTCTGGGTTCAAGCTAGTGGCTAAATCTCAAATATGAATGGCCGAGATTAAACCAGGTCTAAAACAGTAGTAGTAATCTCAAAAGACCCTCTCCAAGGGTGCCCAAAGATGTAATGACCTCTCCGGTCATTTCTGTGTGTTCGCCTTTCTTGTACCGTTAGAGATTTCCTGTAGGGGCCCCAAGTTATTTATGTCTTGCTGGGAATGGTAGTTTGGTGCCCGAGCCGTTTGTTTGGTCTTTTTTTCCATTCCTGGGTTAAGAGCTTTTAACTTTAGAAATCATTGACTTCAGTCAACATTCTGGGTGAACATGCTCAGAATTAAATTCCGATAGTTCTGTTAGCTCCGGAGCGTGGATTTTGGTCTGAGGGACCTTTGGTCGGGATTCGGGAGCTTTTCAACTTGGAATTCTCTCTCATTCTGTGTTTTCAGGCTAGTTGGGCTTGTTTGGTTGACTTTGGTCAACATTCAGAGAAGACGACCTCTGATGGAAATTCCATCAATGCCATTAGCTTCGGAATGTCGTGTTTGTGTTAGTATGTTGGTTGGTTCCGGTTCTGGAGTAGACGGGCTCACTTTGGTTGTTTGGTTGGCATTAGCTAGTTTTGACTTGGGTCAACATTCTTACGAAACAACCTCGTATGGAAGTTTAATTGATTCCGTTGAGTCTAGAACATCGTT
The DNA here is from genome assembly GCA_003996215.1 of Jaltomata sinuosa. Lineage (NCBI taxonomy): Eukaryota > Viridiplantae > Streptophyta > Magnoliopsida > Solanales > Solanaceae > Jaltomata > Jaltomata sinuosa. Next base: position 216,835 of record QJPP01002368.1, read on the forward strand.
TTCACTCTAATAGCACTATTGTTTTTTGAGTATCGTGTTCTGATTGTGCCGGGAATGCACCGTAGAAGTTTTTGGTCAGCGCGATCGCACTCCCTTAGTTCAATTGCGCTGGCCTCTGATTTTCCCTTCAGCGTGATCGCGGTCCTTTAGTGAGATTGCGTTGGTCTGTGTTTTTCCCTTCAGCGCAATCACGCTCCTATAGCGCAGTTGGTCTGTGATGTTTCCTTCAGCGTGATCGCGCTCCTTTAGTGCGATAGCGCTCACCAACGACCATCAGCTATATATTTTTGGTCATTTCATTTTTCCAGCACTTTCTCTCCAACTTTCTCACTCTAACTTTAAAATACTCTCTACAAAATTGCTCACATCAGTTCATAGCCTTCGGGAATCCATTTAGTTGGGAGATTTTAGCTATTTCTTTGAAAATTGGTAAGTCCTCTTCTTCCCAAAGTTAGTTTTCCTCCATTGTTTCCATTTTCTAAAGCTTGGAATTTCCTTGAAGAATCTTCCCTCCTGAGCTTTTCATGATCGTGGGTTCGGAGCTTTCGCTTCCTTAGCTTGCCTTCTCGTTGTGGTAAGTATCTTTTGGCTAATTTCCGAATTTATTTCTTGGAAATTCCTTCTTTAATTGTTGACTTGAGCGGGCTGTTTTGAGCCCCAATTGTTGTCAGTTTTTGCTCAATTTTTGAGCATGTGCTCCCGGGATGGTAAGGAACACATGTGTATTTTTCATTTCTAGTTTCGGGTTACGGGGCCCACGAGCCCTTTTGTGACCCGGATTTGGACCCGGGTTTGTTAATGGCATTATAGGTATCATTAGTCTTGTTTTGATGTATAGATTATTGTGTTGATAGTAGTTTTTCGATTTGGAGCTTTCCAGAGGAGTTCGAGCCTGGACGACGCCGTTCCCGCAACTATTCATCGTACGACAGGTAGGTTATGGCTTTCCTTACCTAGACTCTGGTATATAGGCTATAACTGCATTAATTAACATCCTTGGGCGGGTTGTTATAGGTTGGTACCCCAGACCTTGTCAGCCTTTTCTGTCCATTTATTGCATATGCGGGTTGTAGTATTTGTGTAGTATTGTATATCGCCCTTGTGGTCCGGCGTGGCCTTGTGTTGACTCTGGAAAATAGACGGTGGGTGAATTGGGAATGTCCGCGAGTCGCGAATATAGAGATATTCTTTTAGGTTGGTTATGTCCGCTGAGAAGCTGTTGGGCCTGTCCAGGGCTGATAGGAAATGTTTGTGAGCTGCTGGGCTATTTTATATTTGTGTGCAAGCATATCATCCATGAAAAAGGCTTTCCCCGATATGTTTTACTTTGATTTTGGTTGCGAGCCACTATAGATGGTGTTTCCTAAACTTTCATGACCCCGGAGGCCCATTTTTTGTATAACCTAATGGGGACATGGGATTTGGATGATTTCACACTTGATTTTCTACAGATACTAGGCTCTGCCGGGCGGATTACTACACTTGATTTTCTACTAATACTAGGCTCTGCCGGGCAAAGTACTACACTTGATTTTTCTACTGATACTAGGCTCTGTCGGGCGGAGTACTACACTTGATTTTCTACTAATACTAGGCTTTGTCGAGCGGAGTACTACACTTGATTTTCTTACGGATTTTGACCCGGATACGCTCTGGGATCCCTTTGAGAGGGTTGTTGAGACTTTTATAATTTATACTCGGGTCTAAATCAATAATAAAAATCCCAACAACCCTCTCAAAGTGTGCCCAAAGCGTAACCGGGTCTAAATCCGTAAGAAAATTAAGTGTAGTACTCCGCCCCGCAGAGCCTAGTATCAGTAGAAAATCAAGTATAGTACTCTGCCCGACAGAGACTAGTATGAGTAGAAAAATCAAGTGTAGTACTCCACCGGCAGAGCCTAGCATCAATAGAACCTCAAGTGTAGTACTCCGCCCGGTAGAGCCTAGTATCAGTACAAAATCAAGTGTGAAATCATCCAAATCCCATGTCCCTATTTGGTTATACAAAAAATGGGCCCCCGGGGACATTTAGGAAAACCATCGATAGTGGCTCACAGCCAAAATCGTAGTAAAACATGCAGGGGAAAGCCTTTTTCATGGATGATATGCTTGCACTCAAATATAAATTAGCCTAGCGGCTCACAAACATTTCCTATCAGCCCTGCACAGGACCAATAACTACTCAACATACATAACCAGCCTAAAAGGATATCTCTATGTTCGGGACTCGCGGACATTCCCAAATTACCCACCGTCTATATTCCAGAGTCAACACAAGGCGACGCAGGACCACAAGGGCGATATACAATACTACAACCAACGTATGAAATAAATAGACAGAAAAGGCGGACAAGGTCTGGGGTACCAACCTATAGAAACCCACCCAAGGATGCTAATTAATACAGTTATAGACAATATACGCAGAGTAAAGGTAGGGAAAGCCATAACCTACCTGTCGCCCGACAAATAGATGTGGGGACGGCGTCATCCAAGCTCAAACTTCTCCAGGAAGCTCCAAATCATAAAATCGCTATCAACACAATAATCAATACGTCAAAACAAGACTAACGATACCCATAATGCCATAAACATACCCGGGTTAAAATTTGGGTCACAAACAGGCTCGTGGGCTCTGCAACCCAAAACCAAAAACGAAAAACACACATGTGTTCCTTACCATCCCGGGAGCACATGCTCAATAATTGAACCAAAATGGACAACAATTGGGGCTCAAAACAGCCCGCTCAAGTCAAGAATTAAAGAAGGAATTTTCAAGAAATAAATTCAAAA